>APFE031190532.1:0-28612 GCA_000404065.3 Pinus taeda | reverse complement strand
GGAGGCCGAGGTAGGAGAGGAGTTGGGAGATGAGGGGGGACCATCATTATGAGGGCCACCACCACCACCACCTAGAGGAGGGTCGTTTGTCCCAACTGAGGGAGTCCTCGCTTCACTTCGGGGCGTGTCGAAGTATTTGATGCTCAGGACAAGGGAGATTGTACAAGGACAACATGTGTCAGTCTTGGTTGACAATGGGGCCACCCACAATTTCATTCATTCCTAGATGGTGGAGCGCAGGGGCATCCAGAAAACTACATTTGAGGCGTTCTTAGTTTTGGTACCTCAAGAGCGGACCGTTAAGTGTACCAAGTACGTACCTAGGTTGACCTTGAAGATGGGGAACTACTCACTCACTGACCATTTCTTCGTGGTTGATGTCCCAGACACCAATGTGGTGTTGGGTGTCCAGTGGTTGTATGCATTGGGGAAGGTCATGACTGATTGGCAGAAGCTCGAGATGGAGTTCTAGGGTTTGGATGGGAAGTTGGTGATACTGAGGGGAATGCACTCTTATCCCCCTCCGATATTTTCAACCCACCGAATGGAGGCAGATCTACACTATGGAGATGTGGAGTGGACAGTTGAGCTACGAATTTTGAAGTTGGGGACAAAGACATAGGTCATACATCAAGATATACTAGCCTTGTTAGAGAAGCACAAGCAGGTTTTTGGGGATGTCCCACTAGATAGACCATCATACTGTGGATTTGAGCACACCATTGAGCTAGAGGAGGGGCTGAACGCAGTCATCACCACCCTTATATGCACCGAAGGCCTATAAGGATGAGATAGAGAGGGCCATTTAGGAGTTGTTGAGGTTGGGGCACATCAGGCCTAGCTCAAGTCCATTTGCTTCTTCCATGGTGATGGTGAAGAAGAAAGATGGGATGCTACGCATGTGCATAGACTACCGGGCTCTCAATAAGAAGACCTTGAAGAATAGGTACCCCATCCTGTGCATAGATGAGTTGATGGACAAACTTAGGGGAGCTAAATACTTCTTTAAGATAGATCTGCGCTTGGGGTACCACCAGATTCACTTTAGCGAGCATGATATCCCAAAGACTTCTTTCCTTTGTAATTACAGACACTTTGAATTCTTGGTGATCCCCTTTGGGCTAACCAATGCTCCAGCCACATTCAAGTCCTATATGAATCACATGTTCTATAGACAGCTGAGACTCTTTGTTCTATTTTTCTTCGATGACATACTCATTTATAGAAGAACATGGGAGGAGCATCTTCAACATTTGGAGGAGGTGCTTTGCATACTGGAGGAGCAGCAACTGTATGTGAAGTTGTCCAAATGTGAGTTTGGGGTAACATAGATGTTGTACTTAGGGCATGTGATTAGGGAGGATGGAGTGAAGATGCATCGGGAGAAGATTCGGGAAATTCTAGAGTGGCCCACACGCAGGAACGTAACGAAGCTAAGGGGTTTCTGCGGCATTTGTATGTAATACCAGAGATTTGTGAGAGAGATCTCACTACTTGCAGCACCTCTTACGGATTTCACTGACCTCAAGAGGGTCATGAGAAGCTGTCTAGTCTTAGCCTTGCTGGATTTCACGTGGTCATTTTTGCTAGAGTGCAATGCGTCTGGTGAAGGGATAGATGTTTTTTTGACACAGGGGGGCCATCCTATTGCATTTGAGAGTAGTAAATTGCAACCTCACGAGTGGTTGTGCTCTATGTACGAAAAGGAGATGTTAGTAGTGATGCATGCACTAGCCAAATTCAGATAGTATTTAGTGGGAAACAGATTCAAAGTGAAGATGGATCACAACAGTATTCACTTCCTCCTTGAGCAGCAGTCCTTAGAGGAGAGGAAAAATAAATGGGTGAGTAAGGTCCAAGATTACGACTTTGAGATAGAGAATGTGAAGGGAAAACACAACGTAGTAGCTAATTCCCTCTCTAGGAGACCCATAGCTCTATCTTTGATGGATGTCAGACAGGATTGGAAGGCTCAACTATTGGTTGAGTACTCTAAGGATAGTCAGGAATGCGTCATTTTGGATGGCATGTACTGAGATGACCAATTCTGGGTGATGGAAGATGTGATCTACTACAAGGACCAGATCTATTTAGTGCCAGGATCTCACCTAAAGGAGAGGATCATGCAGGTAGCCCATGATTATTTGCTAGCAGGGCACCCAGGTTTCCTCAAGACATATTGTGATGTCAAGGAGAGGTTTTCCTAACAGGGACTTAAAGGGGATGTGTTGAAACATGTGAGGGAGTGTGTGGATTGCCAGAGAAACAGGGTGGAGCTGAGTCACTTGACTAGTTTTCTAGAGTCACTCCCCATTTCGTAGAGGAAGTGGGAAAGCATATCCATGGATTTCATCATGGGACTTTTGACAGCACAGGGGCAAGACTACAGCTATGTGGTGGTCGACAAAATGACCAAGTTCACCCACTTATTTGTCATTTCACTGAGATCTTCAGCTTACTAGGTGGCCGGGTTGTTCTTTCGGGAGGTTTTCCAGTTGCATGGTCTCCCCAAAACTATTGTGAGTGACAGGGACAACACATTTATGGGGGCTTTTTGGCAGGAGTTGTTATGGTTAGTGGGTATGGAACTTACACCAAGCACTAGGTATCATACCAAAACTGACAAGTAGATAGAGATCATGAAAAAGTGGTTGGAAGGGTACCTGTGCAACTACGTGAATGGACATCAAAGAACATGGGTCAAGTGGCTACACCTCGGGGCGTGTTGTTACAACACGACTTATCACATGTCCATCGGTATGACCCCTTTCCAAGCACTTTATGGGTATGATGCACTTTCTTTTTCTAGCATGGTGTTTGGAGATAGTAGGGCCCCAGGGGCAAAGGATTGGGTTCAAGAGAGCCAGGAGATTCTCAGAGATCTCAAGAACAACTTGCAAGTAGCCCAGAATCAACAAAATGTATATGCTGATAAAAGTAGGGTGGAGAGACACTTTGAGGTAGGTGACATGGTCTACTTACGCTTTCATCCATACATGCAATCTTTGCTCAAGAAGAAAGGAGCATAGAAGCTTCACCCACAGTTTTATGGGTCATATAAGGTGGTCTAGAAGGTGGAAGAGGTTGCCTACGAATTAGAGCTACCAAAGGAGAGCTGGATTCACAATGTGTTCCATGTTTCATGCCTGAAAAATGCATTGGGGCAACATATTACAACAACAGTTGAGTTGCCTCCCTTGGATGATGAGGGGCACTTGGTTTTGACACCCGAGATTGTATTGGAGACCCGGGAGAAGAAGTTGAGGAACAAGGTGATCAGGGAATACTTGGTCAAATGGAAGGATCTGCAAGGAGAGGATGCCACGTGGGAAAGTGAACAAATCTTGTGGCATCCAGTTTTGCAGTTGCTTGGGGACAAGCAACATCCGGGAGGGTAGGATTGTAATGTCCCTTCCTAATTATTTTCCCAAGGTGAGGAGAAAATCAATTTTGGAAATTTTGTTATTTTTGGCCTTAGGAAAATTTGATGGGAGAACTTAGGAGAAAGGAGGTCGATGTGCCTTTTAGTGGATTATGGGGGCCACTAACCCACCCAAAATACACACCCCATGAAGGTAGTTTGATTTTCCTATGTGGGGATTGAAATATTTGATGGGACCCATGTGGGACCCAAGGGAGCAAGAATAAATAGGAGGAAGTGAGAAAAATTTGGGGCCTTTTGATAATTTGAGAATTTCATTGTTGCTTTGGTTGTTTAGCTAAGTTACAAGTGTTGTTCAGCTAAAGAGCTTCCCAAGGAGTGAAGCTCATCCCTCTCTTCGGTGGACTTCGAGTGCCACCCTAGGAGGGATTCCCTTCCCATTAGAAACAAATATAAGATCACCCAACATAGGAGAACTCTATCTTGGCCAGCAAGGATGCAGTTTAGGAGTAGTTGGGATGAAGTGGGGGAGACTGCATGTTTGGTGGAGCAGGAGAGTCAAGGAATTGAGTTGTGAAGGTTGCTCGAGGTATCCACATTGAGTTGCCACTTCGTAGAGGAGAAATTTTAGCAGGAAGGCCAGTCAAATACCCAGGTCGAGCTATTGGCCGAAGGGCCTACGCCATCATCACTCAAGACTGTGTAGTCACTAGTGGGGGTCACTTGGTTGGAGGCTTAACCAGAGGATTGGGGAGCTAGGTTATGGAGAGATTGTTGGGAGTTTGATTTGGGGAGGTTTCCTGGCTTTGTGGCAGCAAGTTACAATAATTCCAGTTACAGGCAGTGAGCTTTAGTGTTGGAGGAGGGCCAATCCCCAAGGGGTCGAAATTGGAAGGTCAAAGCATGAGAAATTAGTCACTTACGACTACCTCTCATGGAAATGGTCATACATGAATGACTTACTTAACGCAGTTGAATCCCAAAAATGATATCTAATATAATGCACTGCGTAAACCCTGTATACTTAAATTCAAAAAGAGTGAAGGGATCTCTACTTGAATGGTTCATGAGGCACAATACTTGCTAAGGTTTTACAAATGGGATAGCAAGCTAAGTGGGCTTGATTATGGGGAAAACTCCACAGTTAAGCGCGCTTGAGCCAGAGGCGATCTAGGATGGGTGACCTCCTAGGAAGTCCTGGTTACCGGGTGCAAGCCCTGGAAGTGATGATTGACGCTATGTGATTTATTTGACCAGTTTCAATCCCACTTCTTCACCCCTGTGAGCATCACCCGATGCAATGAGTGATTTATTTCACCAGTTTCAATCCCACTTCTTCACCCCTGTGAGCATCACCCGATGCAATGAGTGCTAAGTGAACTATTCAAAGCATGAGAAATTAGTCACTTACGACTACCTCTCATGGAAATGGTCATACATGAATGAATTACTTAACGCAGTTGAATCCCAAAAATGATATCTAATAGGGAAAACCTTTCAGGTTTTTTTTCGGGTTTTTGGAGAGGAGTACATCCCCAAACTTGCAAAAATTTCTGAGTTGTTTTTAGGGGCTAAATCAGAGCCTGAAGTGAGCAAGCCATGTAGTTTTGAGGGGACAACGTAGTTTTTTGGGAGCAGCAAAGTCACAACAACTGGGAACTTTTGTATCATTCCCCTGAGGGTTGTAGCTTGAATTGTGCAATCCCAGGTGCACCTCATCCAACTTTTTTGTACAATGGAATATTTGATTAATAAAAATTGGTCATTTGGGTGTTTATGAGAAATTTTTGTTTACATGTTCCTTACTGAATAAAATTTCATTGTGAATGTTATGGTTTGTCTTTGTTATCACTGAAAATCTTCCATTAGGAATATTACAGAAACCAAGATTCAGCTTGCTTCTGTTAGATTGGAAGGTGCAACACTAATTTGGTGGGAAGCCAAAACTCAAGAGGACATGAAGAAACAAGGTAAGGTTTTATCATCTTGGAACGATTTTTTTATTGCAATAAGAAGGAAATTTTATCCTTTAGCATACATGCAGAAAGGTATTATGGGTTGGAAAAAATTTAGACAAGCTAAGGGGAAAAATGTTCAAAGCTATATGCAAGAATTTAGAAAAAGGGCTTTGAATTTGGGCATAGATTTATCTTTTCAAGATACTTTTCTCAAATATATTGGAGGATTGCATAGTTATTTGAGACACACAATTCTCATGTTTAATCCTACAAAACTAGATGAAGTTTGTGTACATGTAACTCATTTAGAAGTAAGAGGGAAGAATGTTCCTCAAGTGGGTAGCAAAAATCCATTCAAGAATGGTGACAAAGGAAAGTGGAAATTCAAAGACAAAGGCAAGAATAATGCTTCAGTCAAGAAACAAGGAGAAAACGTCACCTGTAAACATTGTTCAAAAGAAGGACATGATGAAGACCATTGTTGGAAAATTCATCCTGAAATGAGACCCAAAAATTTTAACAACAGAGGGAAACAAAACATTGTTGCAACTACACAACATGATTTAGGATCTAATTTTGGGGATGAAACAAATATCACAACCATGAGATTCAAAGGTAAGGACTCTATTGAAAGTAATAGTTCTTCAAGTAGTAGCCTCAATGAAACTCAACGTGAAAAGGAAAGAATAGAGCTTTTCCACATTAGAGTCATTTGAAAACATACCAAGATAGATACATTGTTTGATAGTGGTTCACAAGCAAACCTCATTTTTGAAGACACCATCAAGAAATTGAATTTGGAAACATATCCTCATCCTAAACCATATCCTTTAGGTTGGATATGTGACAAGTCAAAATTGCATGTGACAAAAAGATGTAAATTAAGATTTTCCATCACTGCAAACTTTATAGATGAGGTATAACTTGATGTCATTCCACTTGATATTTGTGGTATTGTTTTGGGAATCCCATATCTATATGATAGGAGATCCATCTTTCATCGCCATGAGAAAAAATATCACTTGTTTAAAAATGGAGTTGAGTACATTGTTAGAGCACATAACAAGAAGTTGAATTTGTCACTTGTAAATGCTAGACAAATGAAGAGGTTAGTCAATGCTAGTAATAACTTTGTACTCTTGATGTTAAAACCCAAAGAGAATTCTGAAAACGAAGCTTTCCAAGGATGTGATGCAAAGTTAAAATCTGATTTGTATGTGGTTGTTAACACATATGATGAGATGTTTCAGGATCCCAAAGTATTGCCTCCTAAAAGAGGTATCCAACATGAGATCTAATTGCAGCAAGATTGTCCTCTTCCAAACATTGGCATGCACAGGATGTCAGTTATGGAGAATGAAAATATTGAAAGAAAAATACAAGATTAGCTTGAAAAAGGGGTCATCAAACCAAGCACAACGCCATGCTGGTCACCAATTGTGTTAGTATGAAATAAATATGGTACATGGCACATGTGTGTATATTTCAGAGCCTTGAACAAGATAATGGTAAAGAATCATTACCCTCTTCCTCGAATTGATGGTTTTCTTGATCAATTGAAATATGTGTATTTCACTAAGTTGAACTTGAGAAGTGGTTCATCATATTAGGATTGCTGAAGGAGACACATGGAAGATAACTTTCAAAACAAAGCAAGGTTTGTTTGAATGGTTGGTTATTCCATTTGGGCTTTGTAATGCTCCTGCGACATTCATGTGAGTTATTAATGATGTCTTAAGGTATTTTCTTGATGATTTTGTAATTGTCTACTTAGATGAAATATTGATATTTAGCAAGGTTAAACAAGTCTTAGATGTCTTGAAGAAATAATATTTGTTTTTAAAGATGTCTAAATGTGAGTTTGGAAAGACCTCTTTAGTTTGTTTGGGACATATTGTAGGAGGGGGTGAACAGAAGATAGATCCCTCAAAGGTCAGAGTCATTTTTGATTGACCTAAGCCCACTAATGTAACTGAGGTGAGAAGATTTTTGGGAGCATTGGAGAATGTTTATTTATAAATTTTCTTCAATTGAAGCTCCATCACATGCATTGAAAAGCATTAAGAAAGTTTTTCAGTAGGGAGGAAAGCAACAAAAAGATTTTGATCCATTGAAGGAGAGATTCAGTACAACTCCATTTCTTGCACTTCCTGATTTAAGAAACCAATTTGAGATGCAAATAGATGCAAGTGACTATGTCATGGGAGTATTCTTGATGCAACATGGTAAGCCCATATGTTACCATTACGAAACTCTTAATGGTGCAGTAGTTAACTATCCTACTTATCACAATGAATTGTATGCATTGGGGCAAAGTGTGAAAAAGTGGAAACACTATTTGTTGGGAAAGGAAACTATCATTCACACTGATCATCAACCATTGTAATACTTGCAATCAAAAACTAAGATACGGCAAGTGAGGCACTTTAGATGGATGGGTTTCTTGCAACAATTCCACTTGGTCATAAGGTATAAGAAATGTATCTATAACAAAGTTGTTTACATTCCTTCTAAACCATTGGTTAGTGCTTCAGTTATTCTTAAGCATAATTATATAATGCATGAGAGCTATGTTGAACAATATGCTTTAGACAAATACTTTAAAGATGTATATGCAACTTTGTGTCAAGGCAACCAAGTAGTGGAATTGGATTACCATGTGCATGATAAAATTTTGTATCATCTTGGGAAGCTATGCATTCCACAAGGTGAAAGAGTCAACATCATAAGGGAAGTGCATACTTCTCTTATTGCTGGTCATTTTGGTATAGGAAAGACAGTGGCACAATTACAAAGGTATTGTTATTGGCTTAGAATGAATGAAAGTGTATCACGATATATAAGAGGATATTATTTATGTGATACAAGTAAGCCTAACAATAGAAAGTTAGGATTGTATACTCCACTTCCATTTCCTTTTCGTCCTTGGGAAAGTGTCTCTATATACTTTGTAGGAGGATTTCCTATGTCTAAAAAAGATCATGATTATCTTAAATATGTTGTGGTGGATTGTTTCAACAAGATGTGTATTTTGATGCCTTGTAAGAAGCAGGTTATAGCTTAACAAACTACACAAATGTCGTTTCAACATGTATGGGTACATTTTGGGTTTCCCAAATCCATTATTTCTAATAGAGATTCTCGATTTTTCAAGAACTTTTGGTCAAGCTTATGGGCACTCATGGACACCAAGTTGAAAAAGAGCACAACATTCCATCCAAAATCCAATGGTCAAACAAAAGTGGTGAACAGAATGGTAGTACATCTTCTTTGGGGTTATTGCAGCAAACATCCCAAGCTTTGGGATGAACACTTACACTACATTCAACATTTTTATAACTGAGCAAAGAATTCATTGACTCAAACATCTCCATTTGAGGCATGTTTTGGTTACTTACCAAAATATCCTTTAGATTTTGTCTTTGGGGATGTTGCTATTGATGGTCATAGTGACATTGACAAGGCCAAGAAGTTCATTAAGAAAGTTCAATTGGTACATCAAATGGTTCAAGAATAGCTGGAAAAGAGCCAAGCCAAGTACAACAAGGCATGATAAACATCATGTTGACCACACTTTCCAAGTTGGAGATTAATTTTGGCATTACATTAGCAAAGAGAGGCTTAAAGGAGAAGGTAAAAAGCTAAAAGCAATAAGGTATGGACCTTTTAGGATTCTAGAAAATATTGGTAACAATGCCTTCCTTTTGGATTTGTCTCCTTATATGCAAATGTATGTAGTTGTTAATGTTGAGAATTTGAGACTATATGAGCCTCATTTGATTGATGATCAAGGAGAGCATGTTCAAATTCATTCAATAGAATATTTCTCACCAAAATATATTGAATAATTGCAATAGGATACCATCCTTTGAGAGAAGGACAAGAACTTCGAAACGAGGGAATGTGGAGTACCTTTGTGTTGGTATCAAAGGAAAAACTCCAAGAAAAGCAAAATGGATTGAGGTTGGAAGGGTGAGGGAATTGTACCCTCATTTATTTGTTGAATAAAAGTAGTCATTTTGAGGTCCAAAAGCTTCCAATGGGGAGGAGTGATCCAAGGGATCAGTTTAGTGCTCAAAATTCAAAGTGATAAAAAATGCTCGAAACCTATACGATTGGATAGATCTCAGTGATATAAATCCAACTCAAATTGTTTAACTTAAAATTGATATCGTATGCTCCCAATATCGTAGTTGAGGCCATCTAATTTTTCGCGAATAAACTATGTGTGAAATTGTTTAACGATTTCATGTGATTATGAATTTTTATATGAATACGACATTGTGCCAATTAACCAAGCTTTAGCTAGACCAAATTCTCAATAGTATGTAAAATATCATAACACTTATGATACCACTATTTTTGCTAACATCTCTCCCATGAAGGATGTTTTTTTGGACTTCAAGGACTCTGTTGTAGCGGTTGCAACACTCTCCAAAATTTTGGATTGCATTCAAATTTCAGAGACTATGCCCTGGAGTTCCTTGTCCAAGCCTAAGTTGCGCTCTATGAAGTCTCAGTGACTAGTTCTCCCTCCTTGTCACCTGGAACTGCACACTACGAAATTGCTAGGCCCTTTCCCAACCTGTCATCTGTCCCGAGCCTGAAACACAAAAAATAATGCATCATGCTATACTAAGAGATTTTGGATTTGATTTCATCCTGTCATGAGTGAATTGCAGGAACATGTACATTGATAGATAATGGTGATATGATGAATAGGATGAATAAGAAGCGAACATGCTAGAAGACATACTTGCAGTTTGACGGATGAACAAAGCACATAGAGCAACAAGCAAAAGGAACACATGTATTAAACCATCTTGCAAGACCAAGACCATCGAAGACCCCACAACACTAATCCATGCAGAGGAGAAGACAAACAAACCCGAGAGTACATCCATCGCTTAGCAGCATAACATCTTGACATGGACACCACAGTCAGCCAGTACATGTCAACATTTTTAGCTCGAGTTGTGTCATGATTTTTCATGGCCACATCACCACTATGGGCCATATCTAGTGTAACTGAATGTAAGGTAAAGTGAAAGTACAATGGACACACACAAGAAGTTAAAGAGTCATGCTAGTTTAAAAGTCATAGGAAGTTGAATGGTCATGAGGGTAGTCCAAGGTCAGAAGGGCCAAGCATCACCCTTGGCTATATATGTACCTCCCATTGTATGAGAAAATAATTTTCACCTTGGCTCCTCCCAGTTAGCCTTGAGAGTTTTCAATTTGTTCTTTGAGGAGCGAGGAGTGGATCTAATGTCCCATTATTGGGACTAGTGATGTATGGTGTAAAAATATATCTTGGGAGTTTTTCTTAGTTCAAAAGCTTGTCGAGGCCAACATGTTTTCACGCATGTTTTGTAGATGTTTGTAAGACTACTCATTAAACATTTGTAATGCATCTTTATTTAACCTGTACTACGATAGTTGAACTAATTTGGTTGTTTTAGTACTAACGTTGTTGAAGATGTGTTGTATTGCTTTATCAATGTTGTATCTTCCTTATGTACTAATTCACAGGATATTAGATAGACATGTCTTGTACTAGTTATAATGACTTTCACCTCCATCCAAACTACTATGTTGGATGGTGTACATGTTTTCCCTTGCACTTTGATTTTAACAATTGCCGCATCCATTGTGGACTCCTCCGTTGGATGTTGGACACACACTTTCTGGTCCACGTGTGTCTCTTCCTAGGTCGTGCTACTACCTCTCATTTAGAGGATCACTTTACTCTCTCCCTTTATAGTAAGAGAATCTAGACAAAAGTTACATTACGCACTCACCAAGCATACTCACCTCACTTTTTGAAGATACAAGGATAACACTCTCATGTGTTGAACAATAAGAGCTAAGGAAAATCTCTAAGACTATGGCAACCAGGCCATCGTACCGGATGGGACTCCAACAGTGTGAGATCTAGTTGGGACATCATATTGGGGATATCCCATGAATGTTGGCGGGTCCAACACTGTCAACATTTCTGGTGATAGATGGAGGGCCACCAGAATTTTATGGCTGGTTGTCCCACTGACCCCACTCATCCATCATCTAGCCAAGGAAGTAGCACACACTCCCTCTCCCCTATGCGCAATTTTGAATTTGGTCAGTTATTACCTCCAAGACCTGAATGCGAAATCTTGTATCAACACATCCACGCTATCCATCCCATCACTTGTCAATTTTATAAATCTGTTGGAATAATTCTAGGAGTGTACGCTCTTCCATATTCGCAGAGGAATCGAAATACTACTCCCACAAGATTGGTAGTCTCATTTGTGGAAGAAACAATCTTCGCCACTCTTGAATAGGTGGTAGGAGCTATGGAAGAAGAAGAGTAACCTCTAATATTTTGAAAGGAAGAAGAAGACAACCTCTTACACTTGGGCTCAAGTTCTAGCACAGGAGGCGAAGGGGAAGGAAGTGGAGGAGGTGGAGTCAAAGATGAACCAACAAATTCAGAGGTAGAACCATCAGATTCAGAAGAAGAGGACGAGGATGAAGAAAAGGACAGCACGGCAAAGAAAAACCCAGAATGGATTACTGAGGACCCATTGGCACCCCCGGGTGTCTTACACAAGATGCCAAGACACACAGAGAATATTTTAACGAAGTATGACCGTGACAAGACAGTGAAGGCATAAGACCACTTCGACACATTCTACCTATATCTATAAACTCTCGAGGTACACTATGATGATGTTGTGCGCAGATTATTTCCATGTACCTTGGATGGCAGAGCAACAATATGGTACCATAGCCTTCCACCAAATACCATCCAGAACTGTGTGGGTGTTCAAGAGAATGTTCCTTGAGAAGTTTGCTGAAGATAAGACCCCCGTCATGTTGCTAAAGGAGTTGGGTAGTCTCAAGATGGAGTAGAAAGATATAGTCAAATATTTCAATAAGAGGTTTAAACTCATTCTGAACAAGTTCTCAGTAGACACCAAACCTCATGACTCCATCACCATTGACTACTGCACGTCTGCCTTGCTGACCCGTATTGCACAAAATGCGAGACAAACCCTGACAAAAATTTTTGAAGATGCTATTGTAATAGAGAAATACCTGCATGCTATTGGATTCATTGCAAATGACGAATCAACTAAGGACTCTAAGGACATGGGCAAGAGGTATCAGGCCTCTGTGATTAAGGCTAAGGAAAAGGAAGCAAGTGACATTGATAGCCTTACTCGTCTCCTCAAGTCACTGTCTACCGAAGTTGTTGAACTCAAACAACAGACAAGTGAGACAATCGTGAGCAGCGGGCCTTCCACGCACCTGCTGAAGAAGAATGCGGCTCTAGGAAACAACAACAACTATCCAGCCAAATCTAGGCAGAGATCCAACCTGGTGTTGAACCTTGACAATAACACAAACGACTCGTATTGTTCGTTCCACCGTGAAAAACATTCAGAAACAACCTCGATGAGTCTTCCCGCTTTGGATTACAACACTGTAGAGGACATGAAGAAGACTCAAGCTAGCATATCTCTGTATGAGTTAACCAAAATCATGAGTCTACAGGACTTTCTTTTGCGTGCACTTGGGAAACTATCTACAGATGATTCTACCTCTTCCAACAAGGGATCAAGTAAGCCTCTTGAAACACTCACATCTGTCCTCAATGCACTTTGTATGGAGGAGGTGAACTCAGTCTGCCCACCTTTCCTGTTATCATTTGAAATATTGAATTTCAATGTCCAAAATTTTTTGGTTGATTATGGTGCATTAGCCAATGTCATGTTTCTCTCCATTTCTAGGAAGATCAATGCTCAACGGAGTAGCACAAATGCGTAGGTCATCCAACTAGATAGAACATGTGTACCAGCCATTGGTGAAATCAAAGATGTGATCATCTGGTTATCGTCTAACGGATGAGTTCATCAGCGCATTAACATTGTTATTGTGGACATCCTAGAAGCATATGACGTACCACTAAGCAGAGACTGGTCCAACAAGCTGTAAGGATACTTTGCTATCGAATGATCACACTTATGGCTTCCGTATAGGGGTAAAAACAATTAGATTTGGGTGTTGTTAGAAAGATATATGAAACACAATGTGACTCCCTTGGATGGAGAAAACAAGTCGTTGGATTTCACAGATC
Source organism: Pinus taeda (assembly GCA_000404065.3). NCBI lineage: Eukaryota > Viridiplantae > Streptophyta > Pinopsida > Pinales > Pinaceae > Pinus > Pinus taeda. The sequence goes on along the minus strand of APFE031190532.1, from coordinate 15,147 downwards.
TTATGTTCGACAATTTCTTTCTTGAAACACAGTTGGGGTGGTATCTTGTAGAGCCATCCCCTACCCCACTAGACACACAGTTGGGTCTCCTTCCAACTGGCAAAAATGAAACATGTATAGTAGTTTGTAACAATAGTAGTAGTAGTGATAGTAGTACTAGTGCAGCAAGTGGTCCTTGTACAGTTGACATGTGGGCCATATACTTTGATAGATCCAAGATGTAGGATGACTTTGGAGTCGGTTGTATTTTAACAGACTCGCTGCAAAGTGTTTTAACAGACCCGCTGCAGAGGAAACACTTAATATCTAGCCGCTTGGAGTTCGAGTGCAAAAACAACACCGCAAAGTATGAAGCATTCGTCTTGGGATTACAGAAAGCCATTAGCCTCAATTTTGTTGTGCTAAAAGTTGTAAGTTACTAAGAGATCATGGTGCATTAGGTACATAACACTATACACTACGTGTCACCCCGCCTTAAGAGTTATCAACAATAGGTATGGTGATTCATTTCTCAATTCCAAGCTTTTAATATTATTTTTGTACCAAGAATGCGTAATGTAGCTACAGATGCCTTGGAAAATGTAGCTGCTAGGATGTCACCATTAAGGGATAGATTTTCTTTTGAGATTTTGTATAAACCATTTGTCCCAAAAAAATCACTAATTTACGTGTTCTTTATGATGCCAACATATACAACATTTCATGGGTAGAAATGACGTCTTCAAGGATGCAACGATAGATGAGGATGAGCACGAACAATCTCTACAGGATGCAGCCGATGAAAGAAAATGAAACCTCATCCCCAAGGGTTTGGTATCACTCGAGAAGATGTATGACTTGAAGAACCGCTTTTAGGGGCCCATGAATGCCAAAAACCACAACTCTATATTGCTGCCTGAACATATTAATATGGGAACAGATAAGGATCTAAAGTTCGTAAATCTTAGTACATGTTGTACATCACAAGGGAGGCAACCTTTCATCCACCTTTTCAGAAAATATCGTGATGTGTTCGTGTGGATGTATGGTGACCTGAAGGCATATGACACGCGAATAATCCAGCATGTTATTCCAATCAAGGAAGGGGTCAAGTCTTTTCAGAAAAATCTAAGGAAGGTTCATCCTTCGCTTGAGCCCCTCATATAGAAAGAACTGAATAAGTTGTTGGATGCTCAGATCATTTACAAGGTTCAACCTTCCACGTGGGTTTCCAATATGGTTCGTGTTAGGAAGAAGTCCAGGGATATTCACATGTGCATAGATTTTCGAAATCTCAACCACACCTCGGACAAGGAAAGCTACCCAGTTGTCCATGGAGAATATACTGTAGATAGTATCTAGTGCAGAGATGTTTTATTTTCTTGACCATTTTTTAGGATATAACCAAGTTCTAGTAGCAGAGCCCGACAAACTCAAGACAATGTTCCGTACCAAGTAGGGTACATTCACTTTCCGAAGAATGCCATTTGGGCTGGTGAACGCAGGTGCAACATTCTAGTGTACAAGGGATATTGCATTCTGTGGGCTCATCGGACAGAGTGTAGTGGTCTACCTTGATGATGTGACAATCTCCTCTAGATAGCAGTTAGACCACCTGGGCCATCTCAAGAAAATTTTTGAGAGATGTCGAAAATACGGTATATCCTTAAATCCCAAGAAGAGCATCTTCACAATGTATGATGGTAACCTGCTTGGACACATCATTGCCAAAAGTAGGATCAAGGTAGATCAAGATAGAGTTTGGACCATCACGCATATTCCTTACCCCGTGAACAAGAAAGCTATTCAATTTTTCTTAGGGAAGATCAACTTCTTCATAAATTTCATCTCTGATTATGTGGAGATTTTCAAACCCATCCAAGATATGATCAAGAAGTATACAATTTATAGTTGGGGGAATAAGGAAAAGGACGTGTTCATCCATATTAAGCAAGCTATAGCAAAGGCGCTCGCACTCTACAACCCAAACTTCAACAAATATTTCATTCTCTACACCTTTGCTTCTGACACTTCACTCGCTGTTGTGCTCACTCAGAAGGCCAAGTTGAACAATGAACAACCCACCTCCTTCATGAGTGTGAGCCTGCAGGGACCTGAACTCAACTATCCCTCTATGGACAAACAAGCATATTCAGTGTACAAGGCGGTGAATCATTTCAGATCCTACCTCTTGAAGAATCATTGCATTGTCTTTGTCTCGCACCCAGTATTCAGAGCACTACTTGTTCAGCAAGAGCTTTGTAAAAGGAGGGCGAACTGGATGATACAACTACAAGATTACGACCTTGAAATCAAGCCAAGGTCATAGTCTTTGCAGACTATCAGTGGAAGCAATGCACGCGCAAGAGGAAAGAGAAGAGCTCACAGGCTGGGAGCAAGAAATACAAATGTATAATGTTGAGAAAACTCCTCCCACTTCGCACGAAACCTCTTGGTACGCAGAAGTGCACCAGTTCCTAGAGCATGGCACCATGCCATCTCTTTTTTATATGTGGCAAAAGAGGGCACTCCAACTCAGAACTTTGTCTTATCAGTTGGTGCAAGGAGTGATTTACATAAATCACCACAATGGTATACTGCTCAGGTGCCTGAAGGCACAGGATTCAGAAAATGTGTTATGTGATCTCCATGAGGAACCAGTTGGGGGACACTTCGCAGGTAACACAACATCGCACAAGGTCATGCAGGTTAACTTATATTGGCTAACATTGTTCAAAGATTCACATGCCTATGCCCGCAAGTGTCCGATCTTTTAGAGATGTGTCGACAAAAACCGAAGGTCAGGAACCTCGTTGCGACCCGTTGCAGTGTAAGAACCAATCCAACAATGGGGCTTGGATATCATTGGGGAGATTCTCCCACATTCATCAAAGAAGCACCACTATATTCTAACTGCTACAAATTATTTCACGTGGTGGACAAAAGCAGTTCCACTGAAATAAGTTAACGAATAGGAAGTCATCAGCTTCCTACAGCAGAACATCATGTCCAGGTTTGGTGTTCCTGTATCACTTGTTTTTGACAATGCAATGTACTTTTCTTCATTAAAGCTTTATGAATCTGCATTACAAAATGGTGTTGTGTTGAAACATTCAGCTAACTACTACCTGCAAGGAAATGGTCTTGTTGAGTTTACAAACAAGAACCTCATCCACATTATCAAAAATACCATTTACTCTCAACAACAAAACTGGCACTCCTCTCTAGTGAATTCTTTATGGGATTACCAAGTCACACTTAAGCCTTTTCTAAATAGCTCCCCCTACTTCTTGGTATATGGAAAAGAATCCTTCCTCCCATCCAACATCTACTTCACTACTCTCTAGTTGTCCCAATAATCCCAAGGCAAGTTGTGTCTATTAGCTCAGTGTAGGATGGACACACTGCACAAGCTACAGGAAGAAAGGATGAAAGCAAAAGAAAAATTCACACTCAACCAGAATCGTATCAAGAGATGGTTCGACAAAAATTTTGTAGGGAGTACCAGCTTAAGTGTGGGTGACTTAGTCTTAAAGTGGGACAAACCCCACGAGGATAAATGAAAGCACACGAAGTTTCAATACTTGTGGATTGGCCCATTTACCATCCACGAGAAGCTTGGCCAACACATGTATCATCTTCAATCACTTGACGGGAATATTGACACCCTGCCTATCATGGTCAAGACTTAAAATGTTATTTCCAATGATCTGGGGTCACGCCCTGTGCTATGTACATATTATTTTCATTGCTTGTTCTTTTGTTTGCTTGTTGTTTTTGTTTGCTTTACTATTCTATTGTTTTCTTTGTAAATAAGTTTTGTTCCGCACTACATTCTGGCTTCTGAATGTGTATGTGGTTGAAGTTCAAAGAGCCTTGTGACATTGCAATGCTTCGCTAGTCCTGTGTTCGTCTTCTTTGTCCTTGTTTGTAAATTTTGACTGATGAAGTCTTGACAGAAAATATGATCCGTCTGTAAGGAGAGTTTTGTTCAAACCATGAACCTATGTCCAGTCTTGGAAACCTCATGCTTACACTTAGTTTTTTGTTATAGTGTGTTCAAGCTTATCCAACTAGTAGAAACGGATAAGGGGAAAATCTAAATGAGAAAACCTGAATCAGAGGTATTTACATGCTTCTCAAGGAACAACCTCTCCTGTTCTCAATAAGTCAGGATCCCTATTTTTCTCCAAAAATAAATAAGTGCCTATGCACAGTTCTGTTTCAAAATAAAAAAGGCAAAAGAAGAGATAGCCTTCCTATGCAGAGAGGTGAAGGAGGTAGCTCCACCGGGGTACTATTCAGGCTCGCTGGCAGTGGAGAAATGCTTGTGTTCCTACGTGACTTCATCAGGGTACTATCCAGGCCTGCTGGCGGTAGGGAAAAACCATGGATGAAAAACTATACTCTGAAAATATTAACCTCATGGGCCAAATTACTCTTCCTGATTTGAAACACTGTGATCAGGCTAATTTTATGTTGTGCTCAACTGAGTTGGTACAAGGTGAACCATGTCTATCCATGGGGTAAGTGGGGAAGTTGAACTTATTTTCACAATGAATCAATACTCCCTGAAGGATGAAGTCCATGCACTATAAACATACCAAAATAGAGAAGTTGGTATTCAACTAGTGTATCTCCAAGTGTTGTAGTGGCTGCAATACCTTCCAAAATTTTGGATTACATTCAAATTTCAGAGCCTTCCTTGGTTTTTCCTTTAATGGTTGCAAACACTTGAGCTCATTCCTTGAGCTTTGTCAGAGTCTTTTTCTCCATTTTGCTTTCTCTACCAACTGTCGTCTTTGGCATGATGATTGCTTTGTAATGCTTGAGATCTTGTTCTGTTGATTTCGAAGGTTTGTCTTTGTGTGTTTGGGTTGTCTTAGCTTTGTGAACACCTGTCACATCCAAAGATTGAACTCATACCCAAGGTCACATACAAATATTGAACTCACCATTGGAGTGAATCTATTCAAAGATTGCATATAGTGGTAGGATTAAGGAACATTATAAAAATCATACAATGGACAAATTGTAATTAATGCAAAATTACCATTTCAAGAATGCGACCAAATCATGAAGACTACGCCAGGTGAAATAAAAGAATGATATAGTGGACACACAAGGGATGTGATAGAGCGCACATGAAAGATCTAATTCAACTAATATAATAATGATAAATCCATGCATGTGAGGCAACAAATGCAGGTCAATGTATCAATCATACTACACAAGTATGGTGTTATCAAAATATTTAAAGGTTGTTTGTATGTAATATGAGAAATAAAGGACGTGATAAAGAGTGTGTTGGAGAACTGTCTAAGGAAAAATATACCACAAATTTGTGCATTGAATATCATAATATGGTGTTGATATCACCCTACGAAGAATGGTACAAAACATTACGGTGAAGGAAGCCACATTGATGAAAGGCGAATCTAAGTTCAAATATTTTACAACATCTTGCAATATTGACTCACTAGCACTAAAGCCCCATTACTTATAAATTTGAGTGTGGAAACCATACAATTGCAGGCTTAAGACTATGTATCTCATAGTTACAACATTTGCAACATTACAAGGAGCCAAATTATAATGTTTGAAAAAGCAATGTGATGGCAAACCAAAAGGTGAAATTAATAATAATAATAGTATAGTTCACTATTGAATAAAGTATTGGTCTCATTTTTGGGAAATATACAATGCATCCAAATATGCAATGTGATAATGGACAAGGTTATAAAGGAAACCCAAGGACGTGCATGAACTGATGGCCAGACAGAGGTCATCAACAGGATGACTGTACACATTCTATGCATGTACAACTCAAATCATCCACACACATGGGATTAGAGCCTCCCCTGTGTCAATCACATCTATAACCGGGCTCTCCACAACTCGACTAGACACAACCCTTTTCAGGTGGGCTTGGGATTCCAACCACTATGTCCCATTGATGTGGCCATACCATTTGCAACTACTCAGGTAGATTCGGCTCATGTCTAGTCTGAAGCCAACAAGGCAAACAACTTCATTGAGAACATTCATCACATATGCAAATAGGTCCATGACATATTGGACATAGCCAATTCTAAGTATAATTAGAGGCATGATCAGAATTGAGTGCCAAACAAGTTCTAGGTGGGCGACAAAGTTTGGCCACATTTGCAGAAGGAGCGCCTCGTTGGGGCCCACCACAAGCTCCGCCCACTCTGATATGCACCATAAACCATCACTAAGGCGTTAGGGGACAATGCCTTCAAGCTCAGTATTCCAACATTCCTTGGTCTGCACCCAATGTTCAATGTGGACCACCTTCGACCCTACTTTCCACCATTGTTGGACACATCCAACGTTGTAGAAAAACTCACACCAACGGAGTTAAACTCAGATTGCATGGAACAAGCCTAAACTATTTGGATCATGGACACAAGATCAAGAACACCCTACAACAAAGGATCCATCTATATTGAGTTGTCAAAGCAGACCAACTCCTTCACCAAGGCAAGTCACTCACCAGGGACCACGTTTAGCAAAAGTTTCCTCATCTCGTGGAGGAACACAATGCAATGGGGACCATTTCTTCCTAAGGGGGGAGGAATAATCTAGGTGGATATTGGTGGCCACCCGCTTATTCTACTTGGACCCCGCCATTGTTTCTTTGAGTTTTTTAGTTTCCTTAATTGTAGCACAGTTTACTATTTTTGGCAATTTTTGGGTCCTAAACTTCTGGAGCTGTTTTGAGGCCATAAATGATGTTTTTTTGGAAAACCATTGGTGATAAAGATGATTCTTCAACTTGATATTCTTTGTAATTTGTTGTAGTCGTCGAATAGATCTTTCTAACGAGGTATTGTGTGTGTCAAACGAAGATCATATGCCAAAGTTACGACCCCAGAAGTTGATGTACCAACTTACCCCAACGGGGCCCATAGTTTCAAATTTCATCTCCTAGGGTTAGGTTTTTGGATGTTTAGAGTTTTCCATTGTTTTTCAATAATAAATAGGCCTTCAAGCCTCATTGTAACACAGTTCAGAGGCATGTAGCCACCACATCTCTTCTCAGAGATAAGCTACAATCGTCCGAGCTAGTTTATTTCCATTCTGTATGTAAGCATATTTCAGTTCTTTGATATTAATGAAATGAAGTTTTATTTCCACTACATCTCTATGTGTATGGTTATATCTATAACTTTTTGTGTTCCTATTTAAATTTGGATTATTAAATGACATAAAGATACTCGTCTCACAACTTCTATTATGCCATGCTCTCCACCAATTTTAAATGATACACTATGAATTCGTGTCGAGAAACAAATCACTAAGCATGATGTGGGTACTATACGTTACCTAACACCTCAAGCTTTGTACTGCCACATGACATCTATTTTTGCCATATCAAAATGCATAAATCATGTATTGCAACTACCATGTTTCCTTATTTTGTAGTGATATGTCATCACTCTGCACATTATGCTTTCCATAATGACTACTACTAACTCAGGTTAATTAAAAAGTGTAAACCGTCAATTTTTGCGTTAGTTGACACACATATTTTACTTGCCACAATGGCTACTGTTAACTTAGGTTAATTAAAAAGTGTAAACTGTTAATTTTCACGTTATTTGACACACATATTTTACTGTTTTGTGGCAAAATATGTTTTTTTTAATTAATTGTGCAGAGTTTTGTTTTATTTGAAATGTAACAAGCCTGTCTATATTAATTTTTTTTCTTTTTTTTCTTTTTTCTAATAATGTAATTATGGTGTTGGACCCACCAACATGTTAGGGGATCTCCTAGGTAGGAAGTACCAACTAGACCTCAGACCGTTTGGAGTAGGAGTCCCAACAATGGGTAGTATGGTATCGCCTTCACTGCGGTTGTGTGCATAGATAAGTAAGATGTCCTTGTTGGTAGCAAGGGTGTGACCTTGCAGCAAGTCAAGGAAGGTGCATGAAAGGCTCTAACACATAGAAGGGGGAGTGAATACGCCCCTTAGAAACCTGTGATAGCACGCGGCTTGAAGGGGAACACACGAGTGGAAGGAGATCACAAGATGGAAATAAAGATAAACTCTGATCCAGAGTGATGGATTATACCAACAACACGCTTCAATAAGATTGATGCAAACACATACAGAATAGTCCATACATACATGTGTAAATTACAACTACATACATCATTAAAGTAACCAGGATAGCCGAACTACAATAAAAATATATGCATGAAACATGTTGGCTCTGTTATATTAAAAGAATGAAATATCCAATCATACATAAAACCATGACTTCCACTAGCCCCAATAGCGAAACATTACAGTCACTATCGCTTGCTCCTCCAAAGAGATGTAATAGCTCTGCACTATGGACAAGCCAAGGCTCATTACAATGCACTCCAAGATTTCTCTAAATTATACCTATAGGAATCTTGGCTCCCAAAAGCTTGTACAATGAGTTATGATGTTCTATAAATAGCAAAGGATGGGGTGACCCTTGACATTCCCCTGTATGACTCTTCAACTACCCTCATGACTCTTCAACTTACACATGACTGTTACATTCTACTATTGAGACTTGGTATTTCACTTTTACAACATGTTTACATTGGAATCTGCACATATACCCATGTGAGACAAAAATAGGCTTGAGTAATCCATGAAAGACATCACTAAGACTCAGAACGTTGTGGGAAGATTAACTCTTCGATATCCTCTCGATGATCAACGGTGGCGAACTGATGTCAAGCTTGGTATTCCGTTATGGTGTCCGCATGCTCTATGGTGACATCCTTCTGAAATTAAACTCGTGCCTCTGTTGCATTCGAGTACACTGATTTGAAACCTCTATCCAACTCGTCGAATAGTATGCACATCATAGTCTTGAGTGTAGCTGGACCAGCAACATACTGGTGCATAGTCTCTGTGCTCATCTACAAGTCTACGTTGGTGGCTATGTGCATCAATTGATCGATGTACATGTCCAGCTCTAGTCAGACTTGGCTCTTTTCCTTTGCCTTGGTGAGTGTGCCAATGGATGGGATCTCATGCGCGCACACAATGACATCCATGCTCCTGAACACTCATGCATGTGAAGCCTGCAAGCTGGTGATGAGATGCAAGAGTTCCTCATAGTTTCGGATCTAACTCCAGATGTGTGCCTTCAACTCTACCACCTTTGGATTCATCATCTTTGGCAAGTGCAATGGGGATCATTTGTAACTCATTGTCCATATTTTCATGTGATCAAAAATAGCGTGTACGTCTGACAAGATGTGTGCTCTCCTAGCACAATGTTTCTACCAACCATTAAGATGACAAACTAACTTATGCACGGTGACGAACCTAAAGTACAACTTCCACATGACTTTCTTGAGAGATGATACTTCATCAAGTATCACTTTCCTCAACTCTACTCTACCGAATTTTGTAACTTGTTCTTCTCCCTACTTGGCCACTTGTAGATCCTTAGCCATGCACTCGTTTTCAGCTATCAAGAATTTAACACTCGAGCTGGTGGCTTTGGCATATGCCTTGGTAGCATCAACCAATGTAGCAGAATGTCTGCACACATCGTACAAGATCACTCACTCTTCAAACTGCGCAGAAGATACATGAACATCCGGAGTGGACACTTTGTGCGACTGCACAACTCTGTGTTGTGACTCATCGAAAGATATGTTGTAAACATCCACTTCCTCAAGGATTTCAGTGTCTCCTTGATCGGTTGGGACTTGCTTTACTTCTGAATCTGGTGAAGCTGGTGGGGTGACCTCTTGGTGCTGAGGCATGAGATCAGTGTCCTGATCTAACTTGAGTTGAATCATATCATGTCCATGTGCTACAACATCTATTCAATCTTTTGAGAAAAGTCCTACTCCTGCGACTGCTCACCTTATCTGCCATGTGCTAGCTGTTCGGATGAATCAATAACTTAGATAGGCATAGTTTCATCAATTGTGCATGCTTCACCTCCTATTGTTCTTGTCCCTGCTACGCTTCCTTCTCTCTTCTATGCAACTCTTGTTCTTCCCTGACTTGCTACTTCAACTCCTACAACTCCTTTTCTGCTTCCTCCAGCTTGTGCTTCTCCCTTTTCCTTTGTGTGATCCTCTTGTCACCTCTTTGCCTCAATCTCCAAAGATTCTTTCAGCACAAGTGGATTTTCTTTGAAATTGCAGCTTTGGTCCACCTACGTGATGTCAGCAACCCTCCTCTTGCCTTTGTCAAGCGTAGGTTTGTTGCCTTCTACTACTACTGATGATGCTGCTCTCTAAGACGTTGTTGCCTTCTGCACTGCTAACCATTCTACATCCATGTTGTCCGATTCATTGAGCCTTGAGAAGTGATAGTAGTATCTCCATGGTTATTCCTTAGGCCAATGACATGTCTCATGGATCCAAGGATGATACACTCTCGCAAAGTGTTCCTTCACTAAGAAATGCGGGTCATATGGATTGAAACGTCTGGTGCCAAAGATGAACCTCTTGAATTCATTCATCTCGGCCTCAGCATGTTTGAGATTATGGATCTCATACTGCCCAATCTACAAAGGAAGAGTGAGCCATGGTGCCTTCCTCTTCCTATTCAGTCTCGCTGACAACCATGGTTAGATGTGATATGAAACCTATTGCATGAATAGCTTATCCATGGAAAACTTCAATAAAAACATGAGGAACCTTCTTGGCATTGTACATTCGGATGAAGGTTCCAAGGGGTGAGGCATACTAATCTGCTATGTAAATTAATTCCTCCATATTTTCCTACAAAATGAAAGGTGGTTCTTTCTCAAAGATCATCTTATACACCAGGATGATGAAGTGGTCTAATAGTTGTATTATAACTCCACAGAAGCTGCATCTTGAGAATAACCTGCAATAAGTGTGCACATAGGTTTATGAAGGTGTCCATGCCCAACCCAAGCTTAGGAACTACTGACAAGCACAGACTGCATCAAATATGTAAGCGGACATGAAAACCTTTTCCTGTTGACCCTTGGGCAGATGTCAGGCAACCTGAGAGCTAACATGTCGAACCAGTTAAAAGATCTTCCTTTGTTCACCAGCTGATCCAACACAATCATCCAACTCTACGAGAATGTTTATGTACTTTCTTGGCCATATAAGTGGCATGCAAAGATGACCAGGAGCTAATATGCCTTCCACAATATCCTTATCTTATACGCTTGGTTGGGTGTTGTCCTGAACTTAGATGGCTATTTCACACATCTCTTCAAGATGTCTCTTGATTTTGCACTACCGCTGGGTCTAGTGAAGGGCGTATCCATCATGATCACCAGCTGCAGAAAGTGATACATCGCCTAAACGTCCTTTTCCCTGAAGGTAGAAAGTTCTCTTCTACTAACACTTCTCAACACCATTGTCTTTGTATTAGTATGTGAGACAATCCAGTGCATCATGTTCACACATTGAAACGCAGGATACCTGCATGCAATCTTGTACAAGCCAGACTTGTGTATGTTTACATAGACTCTAGGATACTCCAAATTCTCCTCAAATCTGCCTAAAAAGGTTTCATTGATGTCCTTCCATTTCATCTTGATCTCCTTGTCTATGAACAACTTAGTTTCTTCATAGATGGCCAAGCCCATAGACACTTTCTCGACTGCATCTCTAGTTGCACTATCAATGGTGTCCTTTGACCCTGCTCTCTTGGAAGCCATTGTACCTATATTACTGAGAAATGGAAAAACACCTATGATACCTGGAGATGGGCAAAAGCTCATGTAAAAAAATATTTCAGTTGAAAACCAAAAGCAACTTGAGGACTGACATGCAACACAACAGGTGACTGACTGGAAGGTTTGCACAATTTTCACCGAGAGGCTAGGAAACTGACTTTGAGAACTACGCAGAACATAGTCTATACTGTCAGTGAGGTGAATGATTGCTGAAACTATGCAAAGCACAATCCATCTTGGCCTGTTGAGGACTAAAACTGTGCATTGTGCAGTTTTAGTCAGCTTGACTGCAACCTGGTCAAACTACATCTGTGTAGTTCCAGGGTACAATGGGGCACTTCCTCTCAAAATTGTGCAGAGAAAGATTAGGAGGCCATTGTTGGGCAAGCTTTGCACAATTCCTAGGAGGAAGGTAGATCCTTCACTCTCATAAATGTGCAGTGCAAGCCGAGAAAGGAAAGGTTTGGGCCAAGGCATCCCAGACCCGCCGATGGGTGACTCAAAACATGTAAACGTTGAATTGCAGACAATAATGAATGAGCATGCATGCAAACAGTGAGTGCACGATTCAATAAATGGGAAGACAAGTAAGTGTGTGAAGCGAGACGCCGCAACGACGACCGTTAGTGCAAAAACAATGTCATGCATGCGACAGCAGTGAGATGTAATGGAAAACTTGAAACTATGCTTCTACAAGCTAACATGCATTAAAACGACAACAAGCATTCAACAAAAAAAAAGAAAACAACACTCACACAAACTGAAATACAAAAAGTGATAGAAAAGCAGCAAAATGCATCAAAAGGGAACTTGCCCAGAAAAAGATGAGTTGAGTGTGCCGCATGCTCCTAGATGCAATGTGAGATGCCAGAGCTCCAAGATCGAAATGAAGAATGAGCTCTGAAGCATCGAAAAAAAGTTAGATAAGATCGAGGCTTATGACGTGCATGCCACAAATCTAGTAAAAAGTGACACTTGGCGGGAGGTTTCTAAAACGACTTTTGCATGTAACCTCCAACTACTAAAAATGGATCCCTAAAATCTAGGGATGCTTTATTGCTTTTTTTCTTTTTTATTTTTTTGTAGCCCATGCATGCAAATCAATATTTCTCAGTCCTGGAGGGAACCGGTCAACTTGGGAGCACATGCAATTGACTACAAGCCTTGGAGTGACTTCTGCATAGTTTCTAGGTTGAGTGGCTCTAGCTGCCCCTCAGGCTTTGTGCAATTTCTGGACTGAAGCCAAGGCTGTGAGCCAGATCTGTGCAAATTTTGAGATCAAGCCCAGTGATGGGTTGTTCTGTGCAATTTTCAGAGGGAAGGTTGCTTGCTTTCTCTGAGCATTTCTGGAGATTAGCAATCTGCCTTGAAGTTCTGCACAATTCTTGAGAATAAGGCTAGTTCCCCTCTAGATCTGCGCAATTTCCCAAGTGACCACAACAACCAGAAAATGACCAAGTTTCGGGATGTCAGCTTGCGGGTGGAAGGAAAAAAAGCTAGCAAACACAAGTTGATAAGCCATTGAAACTCAACTGAAGCATATGTACCTAGATAGTGTAAGACATGTTGCTAACGACGGTTGGTAGGGAGGCTCCAATATGAAGCTAAGGCAAAATTTTGGAGGGTGGTTGTAGCCGCTACAACATAATGTTAATATTTTTTGTGTTTTGAGTTATGAATTCTTTTTTTGTATTATTATAATATAAAAGAAAAGAAAAACTAAAATAACATGTAAAATAATATTCTATTAAAAAATCAATTAATATGAATAAATGAACTAATGTAGTCATAGAAAATATCAGTTTGGGGAATTGTTTATATATATATATATATTATATATATATTATATATATATTATTTGATAAATTATATATTTTTTCAAATAAAAAATATAATATTATCATCATTGTTTTGTTGATTTTTGAAAATCTTTCGACAAAGTTCCTCGAGATAAGCTATGGTAAATACTCGAATAGATAATGATTTCTCTCGAGTTGAGGATTGTTGTGATTTGGCTATACGAGAATGTTGTCACTAAGCTTAAGACCACCAAAGGTTGGTCTAAAGAAATTAAATGCAATATCGGCATTATGAAAAGGTGCCCCCTATTCCATACCCTTTTTAGCATTTACATTGATAAGCTAGAAGAGTGTTGGGAAGCTACATGATGCAATGGCCCCAAGCTTGCTAGTATGGTCATTACTCTTCTCCTTTATGTTGATGATATCTTCCTCCTAGTCAAAAGCCATCATGATCTCAACAAGAAACATAAAATCTTCCATGATCATTGCTCCAGGATGGCTATGACCCTTAATACAGAAAAGATTAAAGTCATGATAATTAAATCCAAAAAGATCAATCATGATAATTTCATTTATGATAACAATTACTTGGATAAGTTTTCTTCATACAAATATTTAGGTATTGACATTAATCATTAGCTCACCTAGAATTATAACATTAAGAAAAAGATTATTGGAGGATGGAAAACTTATTATGAGCTTGAAAACAATTATAAGTTGATTGACATTTAGGTTTGGAGTAAAAAATAACTCCTCTTTGAGACTCTTGTCAGTTCTATTATTTTATATGGTTGTGAGGTTTGGGGTTGTAGTATATCTAGAGAATCATGAAGGAAGATTGAATTAAGAAAATTATAACCTACAACCTTAAGATTAAAGGAAATAATCCCTATCCTATCCTCTTGACTGAAGTTGGCCTTTCCCCCATTGAAAACATGGTTATGTTTAGGTATTTGTTGTATAATAAGAAGTTTTACAACATGGAAGCCAAGAAGTTCCCTAAAATTTCTTCTAAATGTAGTCAAAACCCCAACCTCTAGCTCAAGTGAGATTGGCACAAGGATGTCCAAGCTTGGCTTCATCGTTGTCCGATAAAGGACGACATCATCTTGGAGAATAAGGATAATATTAAAATTACTATTACTTCCAAATTTAAGGATAAGTTGTGGGATGGTAAGGAGATAGAGGGGAAAAGGAAGTTGATATATTATAAGGAGATAATCAACCCCTCTCTTAATAACTAGAATTATGTTTTCCTTGGCCAATTGTAATAAGAAAATGGACATTGTGAAGATAAGAAACAATTCTCATGTGATTCAAAGTGAAACTAGGTGTTGGTCTATTCCCATAACACTTTGGGATGAACGAATTTGTCACCTTTTTTATACAAGGAGGGTTGAAGGTGAAAATCACTTTCTCTTGGATTACAGGGTTCTTACTCACATTTATTCACATTTCTAAAACATTTGTCACACTACCAACCTTCTTGACCTTTTAAGCAAAGCTATTGTGATTTAGGAACGTTTATTCCCCTTCTTTTTTATTATAGAAATAAAATATTAAAGATTATGAATTAATCTCTTACTTTCTTAAGATCCAATAGACCACATTGGTCTTTGTAGAAGTTAATCATCATCATCTAATATATTTAAAAATAAAAAAATAAT
>APFE031190505.1:28680-47924 GCA_000404065.3 Pinus taeda | reverse complement strand
GTGAGAGATTCGCCAAAAAAATTATATATACATATTATATTATTGATAAAATTGCCTCCCATTTTTCCTATGCATCATGGGGATTAGCCCATTTATTATACATATAAATTTAGGGTGGTTCTTAAAATTTTCCCTACTGCTCATCCTTCCTGCTCTACACCCCTTCCTTGGTTATCAGTATCATTCCTAGCTAGCCAGCGAGTCATTTCAACTTTATGTTTAGCCACAACATCAGTGGAATACCCCACTCTAGGGGTGGAGGCCCCAATTCAACAATGTTCTAGCCCTATTGCCTCCACCACCTACCCAACCATAACTGCTACACTCTGCTCCACCCAAGCAACCCCAGATGCCTGCCTACCCAAATCCGAACCCAAACAATAGATGGGCTCAACAAGTATACACTGGAGAGACATCGTATCCGGCTTATGTTGTAGAAATCCAGGAGATCAACCTAAGATCTGGGAGAATTATCCAAAACAACCAACCTCCCTCTCCACATTGGGAGGTTGAGGAATAAAGAGAGGAAAGCAACCTTAAAGTAAATCCACCCTCTCCTGAGAGAAACCCAATCACTCCAGCGTACCCTAGAAGAAACTAAACTTCTGGGAGAATTGAAAAATCTATGTGTAAAGATCCCCCTTCTCTAGGCAATCAAAGTCTATGTCCCCATTCACAATAGTTTGATTATGGACAATTGCTTCAAGCATCTTGGGTAGTTGTCTGACTTAATTCTAGGGTAGGTAATATGTCTAAAATATTTGGACCCTGGAAGCCCTGTACTAGATGTGCACATCAATGGCACCATTGTCCCACACTCTCTGATTGATCTTAAGGCTGCCATTAATGTGATGACCAAGGACACCATGCTCAAGCTCAACCTCCATCAGTCATTGAGGAAGACCACAACAGTTCTACAACTTGCAGACCATTCCACAATCAACCCTGAGTGAATTGTGGAGGATGTGATGGTCTCCATTGACTCCTGGGAGTACCCTACAAATTTTCTAGTTCTCCAGGCTAAGGCTAAGCTTACTGGTTACCCTCTCATCCTTGGCAGCCATGGTTAGCCACAGTTGATGCTTACATTAGCTGCAGAGCTGGGAATATGACCATCAAGAATGGGCATATGTCCAAACAGTTAGTCCTATACCCTCCTGCTCAACCTAACCTAGAGCATGATTTACCTTTATGGTTAGAGGAGGAGGAAGAAGATGAGGTTTATGATTCCCAACTTTATTCTTTGGAAGAAACCATAGGAGGAGGATAGCAAGATGAGGATGACTTAATTGAACACCTACTCCAAAGTCCAACACCTAGTTCATTACCTAGTTCATCCAATTGAATTATGCTTGGCCAATTCCAGCCCACTTCGTGTCAAAACCAGAGAAAACTTTGAAAATTAATCCATCTTTGTCTGCTCTTGAAGATGAAGAGTTATGCAACATGTTGAGAGAAAACCTAGAAGCCTTCACTTGGAGTTACAAGGAAATGAAGGGAGTACACCCCTTAGTGTGTACTCACCACATATACATCAAAGAAGGTTGCAAGCTAGTCAAGAAACCACAAAGGAGGATGAATCCAGCTCCTAAAGACATAGTCAAAGAAGAACTGCAAAAATTGCTAGATGTAGGATTCATTTACCCTATCTTAGATAGTGAGTGGGTCTCTCCTTTAGTGTTAGTTCCCAAGAAAAATTGTAAGTGGAGGATTTGTGTAGATTACAGGGAGTTGAACAAAGCCACAAAGAAGGATCATTTTCCCCTACCCTTCATTGACCAAGTGGTAGATGGTCTGGTAGGGAAGAAGTTTTTTTCATTCCTAGATGGATTCAGTGGGTACAACCAAATCCAAATCTGCCGAGAAGACAAATATAAGACCACATTCACCTATCCTTGGGGTAATTTTGTCTATAGGGTCCTTCCTTTTGGCCTATGCAATGCTCCTGCCACCTTCCAGAGAGCAGTCTTGAGTATTTTTGCTGAATTAGTAGATGATGCAGTGGAAATTTATATGAATCATTTTACACCTTATGGTTGTGATTTTCAAGAAGTCGTGACTAACCTACGAAAAGTATTGCACAAATGCATTGAATGAATTTGTCTCTCAGTCGAAAAAAATGTGAATTCTTAATGACTGAAGGGACTGTGCTAGGTCATTCAATATCTCAGCAAGGACTGTAGGTGGACCCAAAAAATAGCATTCTTCCAAAGGGTCCCACCTCCACAAAAGCAGAGAGATGTGAAGAGTTTATTATGGTTAGATGGATACTACCAAAGGTTCATAAAAGACTTCAACAAGTTGGCCTCTCCTTTGTTTGGGTTGTTGGCCAAAGATTCTGAGTTTATATGGTCAAAGAGCTGTCAAGAGGCCTTACACATTCTGAAGGGTAAGTTAACCACTACACCAATTCTTTGAGACCCAAACTGGGCCCTCCCTTTTCATATTCATGCTCATGCCTCACACAAAGCTATAGGAGCAGTCTTAGGTGAGGAAGAGGAGAAATGTCCCTATGTCATCTATTTAACCAGTAAAAACCTGTCAAAGGCTAAGCTAAATTATACTATGACTGAAAAGGAACTCCTCATTGTTGTGCATCCATTAAACAAATATAGGAATTACATTACAAGCTATCAAACATTTGAGCATACTGACCATGTTGCAATCAAATATTTAATGAACAAATCGGATGTGAATGCTAGAATTATAAGATGGTTGCTTTTATTACATCAGTTTGATCTAACTATTGTTGATAAGCCTGGTAAGGAAAATGTCATTGCAGACTTTCTATCTAGGATGAATCTTCCTATAACTGAAGAAGAAATGGTCGATGACCAGTTAGCATACGAGCATTTGTTTTCTATTTCAGTTCTCTCCCTGTGGTTTGTTGATATAGCAAACTATTTGGTATCAGCACAGTTCCCACCAAAATTTCCCTCCAAAGAAAAGAGCAAGATAATCAGGAAGAGTGCCCCCTTCATCTGGATTAGGGGCAATCTTTTCACACTTGGCCTAGATCAAATCTTGAGAAGGTGTGTAAGGGAAGAAGAAGTTTTTGACATCCTTCTGACTTGCCATGATGGGCCTTGTGGAAGTCACTTTGCAGCAAAGAGGACAACATTCAAAGTGTTGCAAGCAGGCTATTATTGGCCTACTCTTCATCAGGATGTGAAAAAGTACATTAGTCAGTGTGATCGGTGCCACAGGATGGGAAAGCCTACTCCAAGAGATGAAATTCCCCTACAACCTCAAGTGCGTTTTGAGCCATTTGACAAGTGGGGCATGGACTTCATTGCACATATCAACCATCTTTCAAAGAAAAAAAAATACATTATTGTGTGCACTGATTATTTAAGTAAGTGGGTTGAAACCAAGGCAATTAAGGCAGCAACATAAGAGAAGGCGGCTGAGCTCCTAAGGGAGAATGTATTCTACAAATTTGGGTTCCCTAGAGAGTAAGTCACAAACCAAGGAAACCAGTTTACCTCTAGCATGATTGAAGAACTACTCAGCCATCATAAAATCAAGCATAGGACCTCCACTCCTTATCATCCACAAGATAACGGACAAGTGGACGTAACCAACAGGGAACTGGAGAACATCTTAACAAAGGTAGTGAGCAACAACAGGAAGGATTGGGCAGAGAGACGAGTTGAGGACACCTAGGCCTACAATACAACATGGAAGACCACCAGTGGATTTACACCCTATGAGCTGGTCTATGGGAAAAAGGCTCTGTTGTCCATTGTGTTTGAATATAACACATTGAGGATGGCAGCCCAACTAGATTTGGATCTTAGTCATGCAGAGAAATAAAGATTGTTCCATTTGAATGTCTTAGATGAATTCAAAATGCAGGACCTCCTACATACAAAGATAGTTTAGCTTCAGAGGAAGATCTGGCATGACAAACATATTAAGGAGAAGCAATTTCAAGAGGGAGACTGGGCATTGTTATATGGTTCTAGGTATAAATACTTTAAGGGAAAGCTAAGGACAAGATGACTCAAACCTTATGTGCTGGAAAGATGCCATGATAATGGTTCAGTGAAAATAAAAACTATAGATGAAGAAGCCATTCCATTGCTTGTTAATGGACACCGATTCAAAATGTACAAGAGGCCTTTATCGAAACAAGAGTTCATTAACAATATCAATAAGAGAATGATGATGGTGGAGAAAGTTCGAGCTCCTCCCTCATCAGGGAACTGAAAAAGAGAAAAAAGAATAAGGATTCAGGTGAAAACCTCAATCAGGCGCCTGAGTCCCATCTTTGGGTTGAAAACCTCTTGAGGCATCCCAAGGATGAGAAAAAAGGAAAAAGAGTAAGAAGATCCCTGGGTGAAAACCTTCCATGAGGTGCCCAGGGTAAATATCTATGGTGAAAACCTCTCTGAGGCAACCTAGGTGTTTTTGAAAAAAATATAATAATAAAAGAAAAAAAGACATAATTGTTATTTATAGGTGGGTGAGAAATACAATCAAGGAGCAAAAAGAAGATCCAGAGGGAACCCTACCTCACATATATTCATCTCCTCCACTCCTTACCATGAATCCCTCCATCAATTCCATTGATTTTTACTTCATTGCTTCAATTTAGGTGCATATTGTGTTTTCTACAGGATCCCCTGTATTCCTATAGGATCCCCTGAATGGTAGATTGGTTAGGTCCCCAAAAATCATTCTAGACATGATCTAAACCCTTACCTCATTCATTACCATCATCCATACAATCACACACACTCCTACTCCCTCTGTCCATTCATTACAGTATCCTCACAACACCAGCCAACAACATGATCAAGAAATTCTAAGGGAGACACCAAACATTGCCAAGCAGTAATCCAGGACCTCCACATCAGTAACAACATCATATCTCCAGTCACAGACACCTCCAAAAGCCAAGAAACCATCAACAGACAGCATAGGAATAAGAAGAATGACCATGAAGCAAATAAACAACGCATCACCTTTGATCCTCAACAAACTGCAACATGGCATCAAGACCACAGGTAAGTATCCCACTCACTCACTCACTCATATGCATCATTTGATCAAAAGTTGTAAAGTTTATGAGGTAGTTGGTTTGTAAGTGAAAAGGTGGCCAGTTAACGTGGACACCTTCATTCAGTCATCACACACAAAGCAGGGTTTCCTCTCACATGTGGTTGTAGTCAACTCAAAGAACAGAGGAGTAGGACAAGAAGTGGTTAACTATGGATTTAACAACTGTGGGAGCTGATTATGAGGAGTAGGAATGATGAGGTGGTATAAATGGAAACAAAACATCGTTTGCATGCATTCATGCATTCCACCTCCTTGAAACTCCCTCACTCAAGTAGTTCTCATAACTTTGGCCACCCACTGGAAGCAAGGATCCATCGTTCTACAAGAGAATTCCATAGGAGATAGCACAGGAATTCATACAGGAACAATCTACAAAGGTAGTCTACAGGATAGGAAGAGAAGGGTTCAAGAGGGAATATCAATAGAATTGTCAATTGCCACCATTCTAAAGAGGTAGGATCTAAAAATCCATCCCCTTTTATAGGAAAATGAACTAGAAGTGCTCTAAAAGCTAATGGATTACATACGCAGGAAACTTTGTTTTCTCTTGAATTTAAAATTCTTGTGTCACGCCTCTTATTTCCTGCTCAAGCCCCACAAGCAATATGACAGGAGGGTTTGATAGGAGAGAACCCACAAACACTATGATGGTATATACAATGTTGTTTATGGCTCCCATTTAAGAATTCTTGACGAATTATTATTTGGGGTAGAAACACCAGTTCACTAAAGACTCAGCATACCCTATTTCTTGATGCAATCACTCATAGACTGCAGCAACAAAGAAAAGGAAGGGAATTCCCAATAGTTGGCTCACCATGGGTTGATCATGATCCTCATTAAGGATGCCCTCCAAACCCTTAGGATCCCTATAACATGGTCAGTCTTAAGAGACTTACCAACAGAGGATGATATAAGAACCCTCACCCATGATGTTATTCCTTCTGGTAGTGAGGAGGAGGCAAAACAAGTAGAAGAAGATACAGAGCTAGATGGGGATGAGATGGATGAAGAAGAAACTAATACAGAGGAACATGATGAAGAAGAAGAGAAGGAGGATGATGCTAAAACGGAGGAGGAAACAAAGGAAGAAACTGATGGAGATGAGAAAGAACAACAAAAGGAAGAAGATAAAGAAACAAAGAGGAATAAGGCATTGAAACAAAAGGGTAAAAGCACAAGGAGGAGTCACATAGGGTGTCTCCAGAGCCCCCTGAGAGGACAGATGCAGGAAATGGAAAACCAACTAGCATGTATGGCCAGCCTCTCCTTGGAGGCCATCCAGTGTAGGATGCCAACTAAATCCTATGCGCTTTACCTCAGAGAACAATGGCTGCAAATTCAGATTAAAACACTAGCACAAAGGGGCACCATGCCATTTCAGGACTCAGGCAGTTTATTGATCTTTGTGATCAAAGTGCACTAGAGGATAGGGCCAAAATTGCTAAGTTTTACTTGCACAACATGGCCCTCACAAACATGAATATTTGCGATCCTAATGAAGAGCTAGGAGATCTACAATTAATGGCTTTGGCATCATCGATCAACCATGAGAAGTCAAGGGATGCAGAGATGAAAATATTATTGGCCAGAGAGAAAAATGAACCTCTTTTCATCAGAGTTGAACAATCAAATCCCATGGTCATAATTAACACCCATAATCTAACTACAAATGATCCTTATCTAACACCTAGATATCTTACTGCCCAAGAGCAAGCAATTTCACATTTTGAGGATATGTTTAGGCTGCTAAGAGATTATAATATGCATTCCTGCTAAAGGAGTTGGAAAACACTACCACATAGCTTGAAGATTAGAGAATATCACTCCCCTCAAAGGTTGAGAGAGGCACTCAAGAGGACACCTATGTATAAGCCATTAATGCAATGGTTGAAGGTCAATTGGATTGGCCTAAAGCTTAGTCCACCACTACTCCTAGGGATGCTAGAAGGGAGAAAAGAAGAAGAGGAAAATAGGTAATGGGAAGAAGTAGAAAGGAAAGCAGTCTTCTATAAACAAGAAGAAGAGAACACATCAGAAGCATGGGATGTCAGAGAGGCTACTAGAGTGATGAAGGACATGGACATTGACTAAGTTTCTTAGAGGATGAGCAACACTTTCTGTAGGGGGGGTGATGATGAGCCTCATCATTAGGTAATTATATGGGCTTTAATTGGCCTTAATTCACCTCCTAGCTTAGTCAAACCAACTATTCTACAACTTATTGCATACTTTTGATTATATTCTGTTTATGAGATGAATTAGAGTTGGATATTTTGCTTTGTGGTCTAATGTGCATGTAATATAGGAATAAAGGATAAAAGCAAGGGAAAATGCAGGAATAAAGGATAAAAGCAAGGAACTATGGCAAAGACCTTGGTCAAAACTTGAATGGGACAAGGGAGAGGAATTATAGGAGTCAAATCCTCCTCATTTACTACCCCTCCATTCGAATATTCCTCGATCAGCTCAGAGTGAAAACAACCAAATCATGAGGACTAGAAGACAGTCGAGCAAGTGAAAAGGATAGAAACCAATTTATCTTGAGTGGGAAGCCAAGCCTCCCTAATTTTGAAGGAATTCATTGGATACTTTAGATGTGTAAGTAGAGAGGCTTAAGACCTCAATAGGATTCAGATTCTTATTGTAAAACTCTACTTTATTTCTGAGCTGCAAGACTTGTGACAGTTTGTTATGTAATCGATGGTTTTTATAATAAATATGAGTTTCGTTTTGAGCCAGCACTGAGTTAACTCAGAGGGCTAAAACTCTTGGGTTAGCACCCAACTCGAGCAGCCAAGGCTCCTATTTATTATACATGTATGCTAGCATAGATTTATGGTTCTGTTCATTTGCTTAAGTAGCTTCCTGGTTTTCTATTGATTTTCTTAAGTAGTTGCATTTCCACTACAACAATATAGCATAGCTTCCTCGTATTTTGTTGATTTGCTTAAGTAGATGCATTCCCATTAAAGTAGTGTAGAGTAGATCGGTTGTGCTTTAGTTTACTTCCATTTGTGCCTTCTTTCAATTAGCAGGGTAGCTAGGAGAAAAAGATCACCATAAGGTTGTCCACAGGTGTCTTAGCCTCACCTCCTCCCTCTGGGACCATGGCTTGAGGAAGGGACCCTTCAACAACTGTAAAAACACAAGTTTCTAGTTCTCACATGAGCTTTGGAGTTTGTTGTTTGATGCAGTTACTTGTTTCATTTCATTATCATCGTTTTCCATCACTCTCGGTCCAACGTCACCCTCACTGGTTTTTCTATCCTTTTCATTGAAACCTCCTTCAGCACGTTCTTCATGCATAATTTCCTTACCTTATGATTCACAACAAACCTAAACAATCACCGTCTGATTCATTAGTTTACCCAACATCCATCACACATGAAGTCTTCCATCTACTTTATGTGCTCCAATATCCACCGTCGATCTACCTCTTGATCCAACAGTTGTCGTGTCACCTCAAAACATTATGCGCTCTAATCTCCACCGTCGATCTGTCCCTTGATCCGACGGCTATCATGCCACCTGCTCACTAACTCGGTTGGCCAATCTCCACCGTTGATCTCCCTCACCTGATCCAATGGCTATCACGTCACCCACTCGCCAACTAGCTTGGCCAATCTCCACCGTCGATCTGTCTAGCCTGATCTGATGGCTATCATGCAATCTCACGTGGATTCTTGCACAATTGTTATCCACCCGAGAACACATAAGAAAAGTGGTTTTCTCGTGCTATGTGTCACTCAGTTAGGCTAATTGCGTGAAATTCAGAAATGTAACTTACAGCTTTAAGGGTGCGCGAGAAACTGCTTATCGCCTTCGAAACCCGCTCCATCATTTTCACATATTTTCTTCCCATGATACAATCTTTGTCATCCATCCTATGATTAATCATATCCATCCATCTCTTGACTTAATCTCCACGATAAGATCTCTTCCATTCATCTCTTGTTAACCATGTTCATTCATCTATTCACTAAACCACCCGTGATAAGATCTTCGTTGTTCATCCTGTTCATTAACCCTGTTCGCCCATCTATCCATGTAACCTCCTATTATACGACCTCCACATATCATCTTCCATTAACCGATTAATCCAACGGTCCTTGTGTACTACTGCTCCCTCACATCCTCCTTTCACCAATTTCAATCTCTGACTGTTCTTCTGCTTGAAAACATACTTAATTTAGTTTCCTTGCTTGCAACTTAGTATAGTTTGATGCTCTTTACTTCTGCAGCTTAGATAGCAACATTAGGTTAGTGATTGTTTTAGCAATTCTACTTAGCATAGCTGTTTAATTGGTTAATTAGGTTATGGTGTGAGTTAGCATTACATGTTGTTTTCTTCATTACTGCAGTAGAGTAGCTCTCTCTTATAATAGATTTTCTCTTCTTCCATCAAAGAATCAATCTTCTTTCGACCCTATAGAAGTCTGGCTTAGAACCCCTAGGGTCTCTTGCCAGATGAATAGTGACAATAGGGAGGACCTTCACTTCTACTTGTGCATATAGATCTGTCACCTCCACGTTTGTATGAACCCCGGGTTGATAAGTAAAGATGGTAGCCCTGGGAGTTACAGCATTCTTGTTGCAATACCTAGGCTCATCAATAATCAATATAATTTGGAATTTCAAATATAACAATTTGATGATTTATATATTTCAGGACTCTGCTCACTATTGTGGATTGGATGTGATAGAATTTGGTGGTGATTTCTTATCTTTAGTGCACCTAAATTTGTCCGACCAAGCTTAGTGGGTTGGATATCTCAAGGTATTGTCATATTGTTTTAGCTTAGTGCCTTTCTTCTCTCGTGAAATAATAGTGGCTATGTTTTTAGTTCTTCTTAAGTGCACAGTGACTCGTATTACGATGTCTCCTAGCAAGCAAGTGGTCATGCAAGGAGTCTTTCATATGCCTTATTATTTCATTGGTCCTCCTTTGTTTGATAGCTTTGGCTTCTCATAATTATTAGAAATCCTTATTTTTCCCTTCTATTTCATCTTCCCACACCCATTAGTCTCAATTATAGATTGTTTTGGGAAAGCCTCCTTCTTTGGAAAATTTTCTTTTCATGCAGCATGCCCAGTAGCGAATGTGCAATTGTGCCGGAGTTAAGGATAGAGGACCCTAGGGTAGGTTGTGTGCCTAAGCTCATTCCTAAGAATATACACCCATATTCCATTTTTTTAACCCCGAAACTAAAATTCATGAATAAATTCACCAACTTCAAGCCCTCACCACTAATGACTCTCAAGGCTATTTTGATTCTAAAATTCTGCAGGAGGTAACCAATAGGGTTCCTGAGACTAATCATACCAGGGGAATACAAAGCTACTACTTCAACTCCATCACCCTCAATTGGTAGATGAAATCTCTTCTTGGTACAGTCTTGAAGGAGAAGTATGAACACTTATTATGATATCATCTCTTCTTTGAATGAAATCAAGTGAGTGTAGAAATAGCAACACTCATGTCTCGCTAGTTTGGATGCTTAGCTATCTCCCCTTGAAACTATTCAAAAGATGACATTTCTCTTCAACACTAATCTCCTTGGTGCCCACCATGTTTTTGTTTTAATCTAATAGATTTTTCTTAAGAAAATCTAACCCATCTCATGCACTTAAAAATAATATGGAGACTATTCAACAACATTTGAAGCATTTTATCTTGTAAATCAAGCAAGTGTGTTCCATAAGCATGACAATGAAAATACTACCTCTTTACATCAAAAGACCACACATCACCTTGGCTTAAAATATTAGCCCCAAAAACTATATAACCTACTCATCTATCTCAATAGTAAAACCATGAAAGAGTTATTGTGAATTTTTCATTTTAGAGAAGAAACATAGGGATAAAGTTGACACAAAAAGTTGGATGAAGAGAAAACATGCATGTGGAAATTTCACATAGTGACCTTTGTGGTCCCTTGATAATTTAGTGATTGACAAGTCCAAAATATTTTATGATATCCATCGATTACGAGCCAAGAAAAAATTAGTTGTGCTTTCTCAAGTACAAGTCATTAGCTCTTAAGTCAAACCCACATTATTATACATCATAAAATCAAGAAGATATTAACTCAAAGCATGCATAACATCCAAACCATTCTCAAAAAATTTTGAAGATAAACAAAATCTACGATCTGATAATTTATAGTCAATGAATAAGTTGTCCCACGTGAACCCATAAAAATGTACACTGAGAGTCATGTCATGAATATGTAACTTGGTATATTCTTTGTATATACAACATAATTTGGTGCATTTTAGGGTTCACAAGATATTTAGATTAAATATCAAGTCCAAAACACTTAATCTAAACTCATAATATATACAACGTAACTCCAGATACTCACATTGTTTACTAATTGAGAAGACACCCCCAATGCACAAAAGATCAAGAGAAGCTCAAATATCGATCACGTTCGCTAATCAACCTGAAAAGAGATTTTCCTTTCTGAAATAAAAAGGACAAAATGTCAACATTTAAATAAATTTCTCCAAAAAAATATGAACAAAGATAAATCTCTAAATCATAATAGAATTGACTTCCTACAAGTGCTAATAGATCGATCACTTTTTATGTGCCCCCTGGTTAACTGAATTTGTGGCAACAACCTCCGAGTCCTTGGTGATATAGAATTGGGTTTCCCATTAGGATTTGTTGGACTCAACCTTGGAGAATGACCATGAAGATTTTATTTTTCCAACTCAATAGCAATCATGTAACTTGGAATCTATGGAATGCCTTGAGAAGCACGTTCAATATGCTCAATTTTAACAGATCCAAATGAACTATGTCTTTTGAGTTTTTTCTTCTATAGCTTTATTTCACCTATCTTCATGCCTTAATATGAATTTATTCCTAATAATAATAGCATTGTGAGTTATACCAAAAAAATAATCTCAATTCCCTTAACATTTAAAAAAATCCTCAATTCTTGTACCACCCACCTCAACATCCACCCTAGACATCCTAGGTTATTCATAATTAATCAAGATTATATAATTTTTAGGGTGGTGTTCTATGTGCGCTATGTATGGGGGTTCATTCCAATCTTGGATATATTCTGTGAGTTGATGTGATGTTTTACTTATGGTTTTAACTTAGTTGTGTTTTTCACCTAGTTATCATGATTCAAAACTCAATCATCATCTCAGATCATTGCAACATTAGATATATCTATGAGCTAATGTGTTGTTTTCTTTGTCACAATGATTCAAAACTCAGATATTATATCTCAATATTTAATTTATCATTGTTTTATATGCATATGAAGCCTTTAAAAAAACCACATGAATGATTGATTTTACATTGTGATCTCCCCAACATGCATGGGGGTTTAAGAAATTAGAGAGAAACTTGAGTGGTTATTGCTAGAAATTGTTGTATAATATGGGAAATTTGGATGGATTCCATAATAGATATGTATTTTGAGATTTCAAAGTTAATCTAGATTCCAAACTTACAAAACTTTGTGGTTGACCCTCCAATAGGATGAATCTATGGATGTCAGTATATGATAAAAAAATAAGGATGAGGATCTTATGTATTACTATGAATAGATTTGTGTGATTCGGAATTTCTAAAATGTAATCCCTTTCAAAGTTTTATCGATTGCCTTCTTATGTTTATGCATATAAGATATGTATTTTGAATTTTCAAAGTTAATCTAGATGCCAAAATTACAAAGTTAATAAACTTTGTGGTTGATCCTCCAATAAGAGGAATCTATAAGGATAAGGATCTTATCTATTACTATGAATAGATTTGTATGATTGGAAAATTCTAAAATGTAATCCCTTTCAAAAAATTTATTGATGTCTTCTTAGGTTTATGCATTAGAGATATGTATTTTGAATTTTCAAACCTAAACTAGATGCCAAAATTACAAATTTAATCCACCTTTTGGTTGATCCTCCAATAGGATGAATCTAATGATGTCACTATAAGATAAAGATAAGGATAAGGATCTTACCTATTACTATGAATAGATTTGTGTGATTGGAAAATTCTAAAATGTAATCCCATTCAAAGTTTTATCGAGTGCCTTTTTATGTTTATGATTTGTTCTAGTCCATGCTATTGGTTATCTTCTTATGTTTTTGTTATAGTCCATGTTATTGGTTATTGGATATTCACTACTTCCAATAATGTTGTTTAATTTTTCAAAATAATTTATAAGAATATAAAATTACTAATTAATTTTTTGTATGGTTTAATATTAATATAAAAAAGAGTTAAAAAAAACTAAAATATTTAATAAAGTATTGTCTCATAAAAACAGATTTTTTTGTTAAAATTTGTAAAAAAAATAATAATAATTAAAGCATAATATCTCTAATTAATAAAGTAAGATAAAAGATAAGGATAAGGATCTTATCTATTACTATGAATAGATTTGTGTGATTGGCAAATTCTCAAATGTAACCCCCTTCAAAGTTTTCTCCAATGTCTTCTTATGTTTATGATTTGTTCTAGTCCATGCTATTGGTTATCCGATATTCACTACTTTGAATAATGTTGTTTAATTTTTGGAATAATTTATAAGAATGTAAAATTACTAATTAATTCTTTGTATGGTTAATATTATAAAAAAAGTTAAAAATACTAAAATAAATACTAAAATATTTAATAATATTGTCTCATAGCAATATATTTTTTATTAAATTATAATTTTTTTTTATCAAAGTATAATATTTATTAATTAATAAAGTAAAATACATAAGCCAATTAATAGTACACCAATTTTATCCAAAAGACTCCTTTTTTTGAAAAAGAAATTAAGATATTATTATCGTTGTCATTCATTCGATGATTAAATCCTATTGTATAACCCTTAAAGAAAACTCAACATTGGTAACAACAAAATTAGCTTGACTTTTGTAGAACATAGGTAGACTGCAAAATTGTTAGAAATTAAATTGCTAAATAAACGAAATCAAATCAACTTTGTGATAAAGAAAAAATATAACGATGTCAACATATGATAAAAAATAAGGATCTTATTTATTACTATGAATATATTTTAACAATATAAAATTACTCGTTAATTCTTTGTATGGTTTAATATTTTTAAAAAATATTTTAGCTTGCATGATTGGAAGTTTAGATGCTTGGCTAGCATACTTAGAGTGTCCCCTCCAATGTGAGCTCAAGCCACCATAAAGACACAACACCAGTGACTTGTTAAGATTCTTGAATTGATGATATCCAAAGAGACTTTTATTTTTAGTTATTTTTTTTACAGAATGATTGACTCTGAGGTATTTTTGTATTGTTCTGACTAGTATTGAGAAGGTGGCAAAGATATGTGGTTTCGCTTGTGTCAGTTTGAAGTTGTCATCTTTGACTATAGCTAATCAAAGGCATATGTATGACAATGATTTGATTTTTTTAGGAAATACAAACTTTAACTTAAAAAAAACTTTATTTTAACAAGGTAATAATATTATTATTAATTTTAAAAGAATGGTATATAAGTTGATCATATATATTTTAAAAAACATGTGATAAATTTTTTAGCTATGGAGAATTTCCCCACATTATCGTTGTGTAAAGTGAATTTACAATGTAAATATGCTTCCTTAAAATATAATGAGATTGTCGTGAAGATGAACCACATTAGATGGCTTGAAACATCTACCAAATCTTAATAATGTGATTAATTGGAAAGGCAATCTTAATATCATTATGGATCACGAAATTTTAATGTCTAACAATGCACTTAATTAATACCACATACGTAAAAATAAAATTAATAGTTCATCTAATTAATCAATTTAATTAAAACTCTAAAAAAACATAATTACTTTTGAGATAAATTTCAACATTTAATCTTCATTATTAAGAATATTCTAAAATAATGAAGGGAGAAAATATATATTATCATCACATAATAACAATTATTAATAACTAAATTAAACTTAAAAAAACCATATTTCTAAATAGACACAACTGTATAAATAAATGTACAATATGAAAAAAATCATTGAGCAGAGAGGCTCATTCTACAGCCCAATATGATGTGTAACCCTATCCGTTTGTCATCAAAATTGAAATTTTTCTCATGTGGCCCAAAATAAATGTTTTAAAACACCTCAAAAAAATGAAAAAATTAAATAACTATACAAAACATTTAAACACTGTATGCTCATAAATGAATTTACAAGCGAAGAAATTGGATACCTCTTGGTTCATGTTAGATCCATATTTAAAATGGATCTATGCTAGTAGTAATCATTTCCACCTTTGTACATACGCTCGTTTATTATTAATCAAAAATAATAGGCACACTATCACGAATTATTCATTTCATTGTTTTCTTTACTTTCAATGCAATACCAGTCCACACTCATACTAATTTTATAACTTTTAATTACATTGTTTCCACCAATAATCATATTATAACTTTTAATTATGTTGATAGGAATTTTCTTTGCTGGCTTCGGGTGGACAAACATTGCTCGCCCCAACCAATGAGAGAGTTTGACTTTCTCCCTTCCAACTAATTAAATGTTTCCATGTGTTAGTCCCTCCAACTAATGGAAATTTGGCATTTGTCATTATTTCCTTCTACCCACGTTCTCTCCATACCTGCTGCCTATTTCTACAATGTTGAAATGCATTCATTGTTTTGTACTCACACACCATCTTCTATGCCATACTTGTTTCAATGCTTAAATGCTATCCTCCTTTTGTAGCACTGAAATGCATTCATTGTTCTATAGTCACACTTCATCCTCCATCCTTCGCGCCATACCTATTTTAATGCTTACAAGCCATCCTCCGCCATATTTTCCAGAGCCACCTAGTTTTGTAATTATTTTATTTATAGGATTGAAACCATAGTTTTCACATATGAAATATTGCACTTTATTTTAATAACATGTGTGCCTCTTTCGTGAAAATTGGGATTTTTCCTTGAAAATTTGTGCCAAATGGATCATTCTTTCCTGAACAGCATGTGCTCTATCAGAAATTGAAAGGAAATTCTATCAACTTTGTATTTTTTTTGTTTGTGACTAAATAGGTAAGGTGCCTTCCTCCTCAAGATTTAATCAAATCCACCATTTTCTGTATGTTTTTTGCTTACAGACAACCAGGGAGCATGCCTCTGCACCTTGCTGCTCGAGGAGGCTACTTGGATTCTGTGTGAGAATTGTTTTCTTGGGGTTTTTACCGCATTTAGTGAGGTGCCTCTTGGTGAGAACTTCCTTAACTCTCTCTAAGGGAACAAATTCATTCCTCCTGTTTACTCAAAATTTATTATATGTTTAGTTTGTTAGAGATAGGACTATTGTAATAGGAGATAAAAAGAGAGAATTTACCAAGAGAATTTTGTAGACTAGTGATTAATATGTTTTACTTGGCAGACACATCCCATATCCAGTAGTCCTTAAGTATAAACACTCTCCCTGTGCAGCCTTACTGAATCCCAATTTTGCAGAACCATTGGTTTGGCCTACCCCGCGAAAATTCATAAGTCAACTCAATCCAGAGGCTAAGCTCTTGATGGGAAAGACCCTTATGGAGGCCAATTGAGAAAGGGAGAAAAAAATTATGTTTCGAGTTGCCCCTTCAATGTCTTCTTCCATTGATCAAGAAGACAACATTGAAGATAATATTTATGATGTGCATTCTTTCTTCTAATGTCAAATGTCTATTGATTGGTTGGAACTTGGTAAAATTAAGACACATATCAGGCTAAGAAGTTGTATCAATTAATTTTTTTTCAAAGGTTAAGCGACTATCATTGCAACTAATCGGTTGTCTTTGTTTGTGCCAATATGCGGGCCAGTGAATATGAGGTTTACTACATTCTCTTTTATCAATTGTTTACCATTGAAGTTTAGGACCATCAGCATAAAATGTGTTCCCTCTTCACTCAAGCATTGTATTGTCATAATAAACCTAATCCTACCACAACATACTCTCCTTGTCCAACTTTCCCTTTATGTCGCGGTAGCATAGCACAACTAGTGGTTGTCCCTCCCAAAGAGAGTTACATTGACACTGATTCTTCAAAGACCAACAAGCCAAGACAATCTAAGAGTTTTGTTGAGGGGAGAAACATTTTCACAGGAATCTCAGCCAAGGGATATTTTAGGAAGATAAGTGGAAAAGATTGCAGACAACAGTGATTGGATGGAATGCAAACCTTCATTTGTGATTCCAAATATACCAGTTGAAATTTAAACCTATGCTATGGAATTACTAGGTAGTCCTTGCACTCCCATCCTTATAGATATTGTTGCCAGAATGAAACATAAATCTTTCCAAAATGGATTTCTAATGCAACGTTTATTCATTCAAGAATCAAATTTTGTTTGATTTCAAATGGAGAAAATGGTTAGAATTTATCGAATGGGCCAAGTAAGATTTGGCTCTATGGCTTGATGGTCGTTTGATGTATGAAAGGGTTGTTTAGTAGTTGTTACGAAGGTATAAATATTTACTAAGTAGATTAATTGAATCTAAGGAAGATGTTTAGGATCCAGAGTTCAAACAAGAAATATGCATGCAATATTTCAATGATGACATTGATTTGTCTAGTATTAGTTTTAGTTGTTCAATACAACAAATCTGCAGTAAATAACTGCCACTTTTTGTTAATGTTTAAGAAGCTATAAATAAAAAAATGTAGTATATTATTTGAACAGTTCTTGCATAGCTATTTCACATAAGAAAAAAAAAGACATTGTTTTTATGGAAGGAATATTATTTGTATCCTTTGAAAATGATATCTGAATGAAGCATTGTGGTTAATGTTTAACAAGTGAACTTCTCTGAACATCCTGCAAGGATTTTTACTATTTTAACCTCATCTTTTCATGATAATTTAATCCAGACATTGAAATATAAAAACATATTTCATATATTTGATGAGAATCTCATTTAAGTGACCAGTTTACTATTTCTTTATCTAAATCTAACTCTTGACACTTAATTCCACCAAATCTAGTCAAAAATCATTACAACCCATTTTCAACAGCCACAAAAACTACCAAAAGAGCTATAGTATCTGAAATAGGCCTCACAAGTTTATCAAAGAATAAAAAATAATACATTCCTTCTATGGGGAGGAACATTACCTATATCCTTGTTTGAAATTGATATCTCAATAAGGCTTTATGTTTTACTATTTGGAAAATGAGCTTCTGTGGAATTCACGGAAGGTTGTTGACTATTTAACCTCATCCTATAACTATAGCCTATAATTTACTTAAGGTGTTTCTATCTAAAACTAAATTTCATAGATTTGATCAGATTCCCAATTAAGTGACCAGCGTCCTCAGTATTTCTCTCTTTGAGTCTTATTCATGACCACATAATTCACACCAACTAGAGTCCAAAAACCATCAAATGAAGGCATCCAAAGCTCTCTACAGGTGTGTAACCCGATACAATTTCCAAGATGTCTTAGCGCTATTGGGTTTATTGTTCTCTCATAGAAAATATTGGTGCATCAAAACCCATCTAGGTTTTTTACATGTCAGTCAATTGTGAGGTGAGTGGGAGCTTGTTATGAAACTAGCTCAAGAAAAGATAGAAAAGATAGATCAATGCCTTAGAATTCAGCCTCTTCAAGGGGGCAACCTCAATTACATTACATAAATGAACAATTCTTGGATGATACAAATGAAAAGACCTCCTTTCTATATAGAGGAGTCTAAGCGGTCATAACATAATCAGAGCCGACATAACAATAATAATGTAAGGGCACAATAATAACAATAGTGGGCTTCTATGGGACACAATAGTAACAATATGGGCACAACATGGGTACATCAATATAATAAATGGGTTGTACTAATAACAATAAGGGGTTACACTAGTAGAATAGGGGCCTAACATGCCCCTCTCCTTCAAAAAGTGTTGTCCTCAATGCTTGAGTAGTTCTTGATGCTTTTGTATAAAATTCTTTTCCTCCCATGTGGAATCTTCAGCGGGTAATTTCTTCCACTTGATGATATACTTTGAAATTGATCGATTTCGTAGCTGTCGGGTTCTTGTTTCTATGACTGCTGCAGGTTCCAATATGATTTTTCCTTCCTCTTCAATTTCTAACGATATTGTTTGAATTGGGATCTTTTTCAACTTTTGAATAAGTGGCCATACTTCTTCGTCCTTCTTCCATTCATCCCTTGCTTCATTTATCCAA
>APFE031190505.1:0-28660 GCA_000404065.3 Pinus taeda | reverse complement strand
CCTCTTCATATTCTATGTAAAATAATTTCTTCTAAGCACACTTATGACCTTTAGTGCATTTGCTATCACAATTGTAACAAAGCCCTTTTTCTCCTTTTTCTTCCAACTGTTGTGGTGTCACCCTTGTAGGTTGTGGAAGGATAGGAGAAACAACACTTCTGTCTTTATAGTTGTGAGGGGTATGCTTCCTGGTTTCCATAATTTTTCTTTCCACTATGTCACAAAGCCCTTTTACTCTCTCCAACTATTGTGGTGTTGCTCCAAAGAGGTGTTGCTCTTTGTATCCTCATAATGTGCTATCATTTCCTCGGTGAAAATTGACCACGTAACAAGTTGTTTACGAGAATAAAGCCCTTCATACCATAAAAATTGATCTGGTTCTAAATATGAAGATGCAATACATACCTTTTGTAACAGTGGTACACCATATAGATCAAAATATTTCTCCCTTTGAAGTATCCAATTTACCGGATCCTTGCCATCAAACTTCCTCATCTTGCTTTTTCTTGATTTTATGAGCTAGATCTTGAAACGATTGTAACTCTGTACCTTCATATCTTTAAGTTCTGAAGTTGCGACTTGTAGTATACCTCTGTGTCCTCTTTCCAATGCCACCAATCTGATCCAAATTGGATTCTCCAAGAAAGCGTTATGCACAATCTCCCAAGATGACCTAATTATAGACCTTTCCAGAAGAGCGAACTTGCATGAAGTGCCACATGTCATTGTTTCAACCTTTCACACTGAAAAATATATTCAAAAAATGACAGCCTGTCCTCTTTCTGTACCTTCTTACAAAATTTCAATCCAATGCTCAGAGAGAAAGTTATGACGATTTTCTCCAGGTCGCCTGTTTGGAATGTAATTCAGGACTCTGCAAAAAGACCAAATTCCTCAGATCATATCTCCACAAATATAGTGCGAAACGCTCTAAAGCTCGAATGCAAGATTCAGCGCGATTTCCTCTGAAATGGGTTTTTTCTTAGCTTCTGAAACGTCGCGGAAAAAACGTTATAGCAAAAATGCGATGATGACCTGTTTGGAGCAATGAAACCCTAGAATCCAAAGCTCTGATACCAAATGCTATGAAACCAGCTCAAGAAAAGATAGAAAAGATAGATCAACGCCTTAGAATTCAGCCTCTTCGAGGGGGCAACCTCCATTACATTACATAAATGAACAATTCTTGGATGATACAAGTGAAAAGACCTCCTTTCTATATATAGGAGTCTAGGGTCATAACATAATCAGAGCCAACATAACATAATTAATGTACATGGCACAATAATAACAATAGTGGGCTTCTATGGGGCACAATAGTAACAATATGGGCACTACATGGGTACATCAATATAATAAGTGGGTTGTACTAATAACAATAAGGGGTTACACTAGTAATATAGGGCCCTAACAGAGCTAGATTTCTTAGCCCCCATTCTTGCGAGCCAATGTTTATATGGTAAGGCCTACCATGTCTTTAGGACACAAGTTGATTGATGGATGGCATTTGAAAGGAGGTGAAACAAGGTGATTTTTAGGGTGCCCAGTCCACCGCGATTGAAGTAGTTAAACTTTATGAATGCACTTATATTTTGTTAGAACTTAGCCCATTCACATTAAAATAAGTGCCTTCTGTTATGAGCTAACACTTGAATGATAATAATTGTCTTTGATATGTAAATTTTGTTGTAAATATCTCATTAAAATAGTTTGTTAAAACACATCTTATAATATTTTGAAATTTATTATGATGGAGTGTTTTACTTAAGGTTCATATTAAATGTGATTGACTTAATGTATAAAAATATTGAAACAATTGAAATTGAAATAAAAGAAGCTTCACAAATATCACACCATCCGCACAATAAAATAAGATGTGCTATGAGGAAACTCAATACAGGAAAAAATCAACGAGATACTAACTTCTATGCTTTGTTTTTTTCTTCTTACAAATAACATGCAAATTTGAAGAAAATAACATTATATATTGTGGCCAATATGGCTACTACAAGATCAATTACTTCCTTTTTTTCCTCAATATGTTTACAATAAGATTGGAACCCCATCATATCTAGTGTCCGAGTGTCTTAACATTTCTTAATCATTGTCTAGGGATAGGTTTAAGGTTTTTTCATACCTCGATCCTTAATTAATGTGATGGTTTTGACATTTCTAGAAATTTTCTTGAAAGTCCACATATGACTAGCTCCACGTGTGAGTGATGTGCGTTGATGTGGTATCCACTTGGTATCACGGCTGTTAACAAGATAGGTCAACTTGTGGAAATCATAACCTCTACATATGAACTCTGATTCAGGTGTTTTTAGCATCACTGAAAATATCTTGATATATATAATAACATCAAGGTGTCGAAAGTTAACATTGCAAAATTTGGCCCAAAATATTGTCATCTAAGATTTCATGTGGACTCTCAAAAATTCTAGATCCCATATCTCCAAGGAAGAATCTTACTAAAATGAGTTGTGTAAGGCATAAAATTTAATTTTTTCACTCAAAAATACCAAAATAGATGGTCAATCATAATCCATCCAGACTATTGTTTATGATCCATAGTTGAATTAATACATACTCTTAACAATCTAAGTTTGAGGATGCCTAGTGCACCAAGATTGAAGTAGGTAAACTTAATGAATCCATGCAACTGTTGCAAACCTCCCAAGTCAAAGTGAGAAAGCTTCTTACCAACGTGGCATCTTTTGTAAGTGTCTCTCTTGCTGCTGAGTACTTCCAACCCAGTTAGGATACTTATTTTATTCTAATCCTTCCAACTACTCAGTACTTCTTGGCCATGTTACAATATTAGTACCTGATGTTTTGTTTTATCTTTTATTAATTCCCTTTCTCCCACGGCGTGTTTGAATATTGTTCTCAAATGTTTTATTCTATTGGAATTCTTGCCATAACTTTTTGCAAAGAAATCGTCTACAAGTGCTAATGAATCTCTCAAACCTAAAGAATATTGCAATAATTGCATAATATTAAGAATCCTTTGAAATAAAAAATTTGCTATCATGTAGATAATGTGGTATGAATGTCATGGTAAATTTCTTGCTTTGCAGAGGCAAGGATGTGTAAACAAAACTAACTTCAATCAAAGAAGAAACCATGGCTTATTTTGATATATGAGGTTATATTGTTCTCTTGAAAATTTAATTTGAATAATTTCTATTAAACAATTTAAAAGATAGAAGTAGGGTGATTGTAGTGATGAGTACCAGGTTTCAACACACCAATGAAATTTGAAATTATAAGAAGCCATAGATACTTACTCTTAGAACCCTTTCACAAATTTGGATTAACTTCCTTCACAGAGCATATTGGGACCACAATCACATAACATATTAGGCCCTTTTACGAACCCTCACCGAATCAGAGATATTAATGTGATTCCCCACATTGTTTAAAGTTAGCTTTTATGATTCAATTATTCAGAGGAAGTCTATCATGAAATTTTCTTCAAATAGAGGAATTCTTGATTGCAATCCACTATATAAGGACAAATGATTCTTAAAAATGAATCCAATTTTGAGGGTATTAAAATAGCATCGTTTTAAGGGAGTTTGATAACTACTAATCAAAATGCTTTGTAATGTATGTCAGAATCTATGAAACAAAATTTCGTGGATTTGATCAATATGGTGGTTTTAAAGCCTTTTAAAAAATGTTAATCAAAATTATTTTTCTCTGTTTATGAATGTCAAAATATGGTGGAGAAAAATACATGAATTTGATTCATGTTGTGGTTATAAAGTTCTTAAAACTTGGAATTAATTCAGAGATGATCGAAAAATTGTGAAAGAAAATTCCATGTATTTGAGGAATTCGTTGGTTTTAAGGTAGAAACATAATATGAAACCATGAAAAAAAGAGTGAGTTTATAACTTTTCTTACACTACTGCTAGCTTAAGCAATTCAAGACTTCAACTAAGAAAGAGTCAAGATTAAATTATGGAATTATCATTAAATCACTAAATTTATGGTCCTTTTTAAAAAATTATTAGTAGTTTTGACCAAATATAGCATTCTCAACCGGTATCAAAATCGAATTACACAAAATATGAAACAAATTGATCTGGTGAGAGTGAATAATGTCGAGGTCAGACCAGACAATGCTAGGTAAAATGTGGAAAAATAGGAACACACCAGATATATTTCCCTGTTTCTCGCCAAAGGGCTTCTTTTGAAATAAAGCATATCAAATGCCCTAAAAAAATTGCTCCAAAATATACCAAACCCAAATATAGTTGGTCTGAGAACACCTTCTTACCATTAACTCAATGAGGAGAATCTAGACAAAGAAACAGACAGAACACAGAAATTAGTCATTTGTACACTTTGGTGAGTTGATTGGGGTAATTATAAAATCCAAAGAAGTAGATAGAACCAAGAACGTCAATCACACATATGCTTCACTAACCTTATTGACATAATTTTATCCCAAAGACTGATAATATGCATAGGGAGGAAAAATTTCAATTATAATTGATTTGATTTGTCATAGATTGGTTATTTGGGATCAGGGTACGATATATAGCCATAAATAATCCAACATTGATGAAACATCCAACTCCAGGAAGACTAGAACCAAAATAAAGGTAGGTGCGAAAGAGAAAACCCAAATGCCAATGGACGCAAAGATGCCAAAAATAGACCCCTATTCAACCTGAGACCAATCAGTTATTGAGAGAAAATCTTTCTTCATGGGAACGAGACGTTGTTTAAATCAGAGATCACACAGTTAAACACATAAAACATAGAACTTGTCTTCATTTGATGGATTGAACAGGTTTTTATACACAGCAAGGAAGCTTTTGGAGTTCGGTGGGGCGGTGGCTTCTCCAAGAAGCTGTCCATTCTCCAATGTGTCCACCGAATCCTCTAGATCAATCTAGCAGCTGCATTAATGGCGGGTGGTTGGAATTAATATTTTCAAACACTCCCCCTTAATTCCAACCATATGAAAAATATACTATAGCACAATATACAAGACACTATACTCTTCATTATCATGCTTGCTGGTCTAAGTCTCAACTAGGCTTACAATATAATCTTGATTTTCTACAACACATAACTTACTTGTACAAAACTCAAATTTTGCCTTCCCAAGAAGCTTAGTGAATATGTCAGCTACATTCTCATTTGTATTACAGTACATTAGAGAATTTTCTTTTGATTGGACCTTTTCTCTTACAAAATGATATTGTGTGTCTATATGCTTTAACCTTG
Source organism: Pinus taeda (assembly GCA_000404065.3). Taxonomy (NCBI): domain Eukaryota; kingdom Viridiplantae; phylum Streptophyta; class Pinopsida; order Pinales; family Pinaceae; genus Pinus; species Pinus taeda. Next base: position 23,413 of record APFE031190505.1, on the reverse strand, counting down.
CATGACATACATGATTGTTTCTCAGTTTGATGGTGCTTTGATTATCACATGATCATTGTAGGTTTTTGTTGACCTTCACCAACATCTTCAAGTATTATTCTGAGCCATATAGCTTCACAGGTGCCACTACATAATGCTTTAAATTCTGCTTCAGTTGATGAAAAGGAAACTGTTGCCTGTTTCTTACTACTCCATGATATAGCTCTTGATCCTATGTTGAAGACGTATCCAGTGGTGGATTTCTTGTCATCTGGATTTCCAGCCCAGTCAGAATCAGAATGACCTGTCACTTCAACATTACAAGCATTAGTATATTCAATACCAAAATTGATAGTTCCTTTTACATATCGAAGGACCCTTTTTGCAGCTATCCAATGGCTTTCATCAGGCTTAGCCATGAATTGACTAAGTATGCTTACTACATAAGAAATGTCTGGTCTAGTGGTAGTGAGATAATTTAGGCTTCCCACTAATTGTCGATACATTGTTCCATTCACCTCTTTTGTTCCATCATCACTTCTTAATTTGATATTTTGTTCCAATGGAGTACTCACTGCTTTACATTCATTCATATGAAATCTCTTTAGTACTTCATTTGTATATTTGCTTTGTGTAATTAAGGTTCTTCCATCATTTCTCCATACCTCAAGACCTAGACAATATTACATCTCACCAAGATCCTTCATCTCGAATTCCTGTAATAACTTCATTTTTATATCTGTAATTAATTTATCAGCACTCCCTTTTATTATTAGATCATCAACATATATAGAAAGTAATACTATATCCCCATTTCTGTCTGCCTTGACATACAAATTAGGATCATTTTTACTCTTTTTAAATCCTTGCTGAAAGAAGAATTTGTCGATTTTCTCATACCAATATCTGGGTGCCTGTTTTAGTCCATATAAGGCCTTTTTTAACTTACATACGAGATGTTCTTGACCCTTCTTTACAAACCCTTCTGGTTGAACAAGATAAATCTCTTCTTTTAAGTCACCATTTAGAAAAGCTGATTTTACATCTAATTGATGTAGCTTCCAATCATATTTAGTTGCCAATGCTATCATTATTATGATTGTATTCATTTTTGCAACCGGAGCAAAGGTATCTTCATAATCTATTCCTTCTTTTTGTGAATAACCTTTTGCAACCAATCTTGCCTTATACTTGTCTATCCTACCATCTGCATCAAATTTTGTCTTGTACAACCATTTTGATCCTATAAGGACTTTATTTGTTAATTCCCAAGTTTCATTTTTCATTACATAATCATATTCTTCTTTCATAGCTTCCATCCATTCTTTATGATTTTTGGCTTGTTCATAATTTAAGGGTTCAAAAACAGTCATTACTTGAGACATTAAAGCATAATCTTTATACCTGATGGGGGCTTGAACCTATCGTGTTGACCTTCTTAAAGGTTCATTGCTTTGTGGAGTATCTTCTCCTTTTCTTTTCTGTAGAGTGCCTCCATCACTTCTTGATGTGTCTTTTGGAATGTCCATGTGTTCTAGTTCTTGAGTTGATTCCACAACTTCTTCCTCTTCCTTAAAGCTTTCACAAGAAGACTGCCATGTATTATGTTCATCTTCTTTTATTTGTTTATCTACATGCTCATGAAATATAACATCTGTACTTGCAAAGACGTTGTGAGTACTTGGATCATACATTTTATATGCTTTTTGATCAGTGCAATATCCAATAAAAATACATTTGATGGCTTTGGCATCTAACTTTCTCCTATCCTCTTTAGGAATATGAGAAAAGGTCTTGCATCCAAATATTCTTAAATGGCTAACTTTAGGTTTAAAATGATAAAATGCTTCAAATGGTGTTTTGTGCTCAAGATACCTAGTAGGGCTTCTATTTTTAAGATATACAGCTATATTAATGGCTTCAGCCCAAAAAATATTAGAAAGTTCTTTACTTTTTATCATACTTCGAGCACATTCAACTAATGTTCTATTCTTTCTTTCAGCTACTCCATTTTGTTGAGGTGTATGTGGTACTGTAAATTATTGCATAATTCCATTTTGTTTGCAATATTTGATAAAAGCTCCTGAAGTGTATTCACCACCTTTATCTGATCGAAGAATTTTAATGTTCTTTCCTGTTTGCTTTTCAACCATACTCTTAAATTCTTTAAAGTATTCAAACACATCACTTTTGTTTCTTATAAAGTATACCGAGGTGTATCTAGTTCTATCATCAATAAATATAAGAAAGTAATATGCTCCACCAAGTGAATTAGTTTGCATTAGACCACATACATCAGTATGCACCAGTTCAAGTATGTCAATTTTATTTTACTTTCATGCACAGGAAATTCTTCCCTATGTTGTTTTCCTAGTGCACAACCTTCACATTCAAAGTGTTCTCCTTTAATAATTGGAAGGCCTTCTACCATCAGTTTCTTTTGTAGTAACATTAGGTCATTATGATTTAAATGTCCATACCTTTGATGCCAAAGTTCTATAGTTGACATGCTTGTTGATGCCAAAGCTTGATGTCCATTCTTCATTACATTCAACTTGTATAAGCCTCCAACTCTCATTCCTTTTGCAACAACCTTGTAGTTGTCCTGCACATCCTTTACCAAACAATGTGATTTCACAAATTCAACTTTTAAATTTTGATCTGTGATAGTAGAGACTGAAATTAAGTTCTTCTTTAATCCTGGAACATACACCACATTTTGAATTTGTTTTTCTTGTCCATTAGGCATCATAACACTTATTATTACCATATCTTTAATTTCATGTGATTATTATCTCCTAAATAGATGTGTCCACCATTATTAATCTCATGATAAGTATCAAACCAATCTCTTTTGCATGACATATGGATTGATGCACCAGAATCTATAAACCAAGCATTATCATCATCAGTTTCTGCTGATAAAATAGCATTGGACACAAACAATTTAAGATTGCTAACATCTTGACTAATTGCTTCATCTCTATCAACATAAGTTCCTGAATGCCTTCTTTGTTTAAATTGATCAGACCTCCTTTTTATACAATTCTTAGAAAAATGACAAGGTTTTCCACAGTAATAACACACATCATCTCTACTTGATTTGGCATTTGTCCTTGGTAAAGGGGTACCTTGAAATGATTTTACCTGTGGCTTTTTGCCTTTATTTTTCTCCCACTTTTTGCCTTTGAAGGACTTCTTCCCTTTGGCCATCAATGCCAAATATGAACTGGGAGATTTCTGTTTAAGGCTTCTTCTCCGCTCTTCTTCATACATAAGTATACCTGCCAACTCATCAAAAGTAGGAGCCTTCTTTCTAGCTGAAAGACCAGTGATAAACATTTGATATTCATCAAGCATTCCATTTAATGTTACAGTAACCAAGTCTGTACTAGAAACTGATTCACCAATGTCACCTAATTTATCATTTAGATTTTTAATTCTAGAAATAAAATCACTAGAGATCAACAATAAAATACTCCCATACTATAGAGTACATCATATAGCAAACTGCATGAACCAAGAAAATGAAATACACCAAATCTCTGATTCAACCATAGAAACCTTTAGTGAACACATCAGCCCACCAAGGATAAGGTAAGTCAAATCCAATAGTCCATCATAGACAACCAACCATGGCTGATTATAGAACTTGGCATCAAAACCCAATCCCTCATTTGTGCACAGAGAACCTAAGATAACATGTTGAATTCTAAAGATTCCAAAAAAAAGCATGAAATATTCCAATAGTTAATAAGCCCAATAAAATCACAATCCTCTACACGCCTGAGATACTAAACAAACCACCATTTAAGATCCATAGATGAAGGTTCCATAAAAGAAAAATTATATAGTAAAAAAAAAGATGAGACCCATGACCATTAATCTTGATTAGATAAAATTATAGTAAGAGGTTAACCATGATTTCAAGGAGTTTAACCATGATTAACTGGAGGATCTATGAGGTCGCCTAAAGTACAGTTTCTCAGCAACAAACCTTTAAAAAAAGCCAAGAAGGAATCTACATTGTCTAAAAAAACCTGATATTGTGAAGCATTCATTTTATATATTCGAAAGAGGAGAAATTATTATAGGTCTTGACTTGTTTATCTTTAAAATACAATCGAAACATAGTTCCAACTTCCTATTTGCTGGTGTAAGGTCAACAAATTCGAGAAATTAATCCTTCTCTTCCTAAATCTGCGAGGGTCTCCAACCCATTTCACCTCATCATCACCCAATTCACAGTCCAAATGATAAGTCCTATCCCCTGCCTCTTTTCTCTCCAATAATAAAATTTATCTCCTAATCTCTAAAGGAAGATAATAAAAGAATGTGTTGTAGAGTTGAAGGAAAAAGGTTGGCATATTTTAATGCCAACATTTCCTCCTCCTCTTCTACTAGCCATCCTATCTCTAGGATCCATTGAAAAAATGACCAAATAATATTGGAAATAGTAGCGAAAGGAACCCTTTCCTTCAAAACAATGAAAAGGATGAGTTACAACACCTTGACTACCAAACCTAAAATCTACCCAATCATCCCCCAAGTACCATAAAACAAGGTCAAATTCTAACAAATTTCCTAGCTCCCTATATCTTAGAGACATGACATGAAACCACCACCAATCAAGGAAACTATAAACCAAGGAACTGGGATAAAGGATTTGGAATCGTACAAAAGGACCTTGCACCATTAAGAAATAACATATCCAAAAAGAAATTCTCTATGTAAAACAAGACAAACATTTGAAGATGCAAAGAAATAGACCCATTCCTAATAACTTTGTGAACTCAAGTACTATAGGAATAAATACATCTAACCCACGTAAGGAGTGCCTGTGAAGATTGAACTCAACTAAACTATGGAGAAACAACCTTCCAAAGAGACGATGATTGAGATATAATGTCAAACTTGCCAAGAACGGAACACCTATCTAGAAAAGGAAAAAAAAAAAATTTGAAAAAACTATACATACTAACCAAAGTGGACATATGAAACCTAAAATATACTAGCTAACAATATAAGCTTCCAAACCCCTCCTGAAGGTAACAACTCAAATGAAAGAAAACCAGAGACAGATTAATAAGGGAGGATGACGAGCAGAATTCACCTCCTCTCACACATAACTTTTACAACTACACATTCACCATATAGACAGAGGATTTAAAGCAATAAAATCACCTCTCAAACTTCCCACAAACCTCATCAACTCTGTTCCAATTCATTATGCAAAATAGACAGTTGGTGGGATGGAAAACCATCCAAAGTCAAGATCACACCCGCACTTTATTTCGATTTCGAAATTTTAAACATTTATGGCATATTTATGAATATTTTTAATCATAGTAGTTGAAAATATGTAAATAGATGATATATTATCTATATATATATATATATTATATATTAATATAATATAAATTATAATATATATATAATATATATAGTTACAAATAAAATTAATAAAAATGAATTATAAATCAAGTATTTTTTGTTTAAAGATATTATTAAGTTTTAGTATTCATTAAGGGATTGCAAAACAAAATCCACATCTTAAATAACTAAACTTCTTATGAATGCATAATACATTTCAGGAATAGGTTGGATGATTATGGCTTATTGAAGATTATATCCCTTATTATGCCGGGGGACTTGAATCTCACAGTCTCTAGGGATGAAATATAGGGCTATCAATGTAGCATAGACCCTATGGGACTTTTTTTATGTGGATTTTTTGAAAATAACTTCCATTTGGACATCCTTCCATGCCCAATCATGCTAACTTAGTGAAATGGATGATATGGCCCGGATAGTATTGCTAGGCAGATGGACCATTTCATAGTTCATGAAAATTTGTTGGAATGACTAGGATATATGAAATCATGGGAAACGGGGTTCCCTTTCCTTACTATCTAACTGCTATCCAATCATGTTGGAGGTGAAAGGAAATTGTTTTTGGTAGGGAATCCCTTTCAAATTTAATCACTCATGGCTTGGGGAGCTAGATTTGTTTCAACTAGTGAGACAAACTTAGACCTATTTTCCTTATTCTGAGGGGACCTCTTAGATGGTGTTTGTATGTGATAAATTGAGGGCTTTAGAAAAGGTTGTTTTATGCTGGGAATTTGAAAAAAAATGGCATAAAAGGGATTAATTAGGGGATATTGAGAGGGAAATTGTAAGGTTGTATGACACTATTATCTCAGGTTTTTTATCTAAGGAAAATGAGGTTTCAATTATCAAACTCAAAGAATGCAAGTGAAACATATTTAGGTTATAAGAGGAAGCATGGAGATTAAAGAGGAACACCACGTAGACCGATGCTGGAGATAAAACAACTAAATTATTTCACCATTATGCTTCACATAGGAAGAAGATGAATGATTTTTTTGGAGAAAGAAGGACTAAATTGATCGGTACCATGGCTAGGGTTCTTGCTGCGGTTGCTACTACCGACAGAGAAAACCTAGAAGCCTTCACTTGGAGTTACAAGGAAATGAAGGGAGTACACCCCTTAGTGTGTACTAACCACATATACATCAAAGAAGGTTGCAAGCTAGTCAGGAAACCACAAAGGAGGATGAATCTAGTTCTTAAAGACATAGTCAAAGAAGAACTGCAAAAATTGCTAGATGCAGGATTCATTCACCCTATCTGAGACAATGAGTGGGTCTCTTATTTAGTGTTAGTTCCCAAGAAAAATTGTAAGTGGAGGATTTGTGTAGATTACAGGGAGTTGAACAAAGCCACAAAGAAGGATCATTTTCCCCTACCCTTCATTGACCAAGTGCTAGATGGTCTGGTAGGGAAGAAGTTTTTTTCATTCCTAGATGGATTCAGTGGGTACAACCAAATCCAAATCTGCCTAGAAGACCAAGATAAGACCACATTCACCTGTCCTTGGGTTAATTTTATCTATAGGGTCCTTCCTTTTGGCCTATGCAATGCTCCTGCCACCTTCCAGAGAGCAGTCTTGAGTATTTTTTCTGAATTAGTACATGATGCAGTGGAAATTTATATGGATGATTTTACACCTTATGGTTGTGATTTTCAAGAATCCCTGACTAACCTAGGAAAAGTATTGCACAAATGCATTGAAATGAATTTGTCTCTTAGTCGAAAAAAATGTGAATTCTCAATGACTGAAGGGACTGTGCTAGGTCATTCAATATCTCAGCAAGGACTGCAGGTGGACCCAAAAAAATAGCAGTCATCCAAAGGGTCCCACCTCCACAAAAGTAGAGAGATGTCAAGAGTTTCTTAGGGTTAGATGGATACTACCAAAGGTTCATAAAAGACTTCAAAAAGTTGGCCTCTCCTTTGTTTGGGTTGTTGGCCAAAGATTCTGAGTTTATATGGTCAAAGAGTTGTAAAGAGGCCTTACACATTCTAAAGGGTAAGTTAACCACTGCACCAATTCTTTGAGGCCCAAACTGGGCCCTCCCTTTTCATATTCATGCTCATTCCTCACACAAAGCTATAGGAGAAGCCTTAGGTGAGGAAGAGGAGAAATGTCCCTATGTCATCTATTTTACCAGTAAAAACCTATCAAAGGCTAAGCTAAATTATACTATGACTGAAAAGGAACTCCTCGTTGTTGTGCATTCATTAAACAAATATAGGCATTACATTACAAGCTATCAAACATTTGAGCATACTGACCATGTTGCAATCAAATATTTAATGAACAAACCGGATGTGAATGCTAGAATTATAAGATGGTTTCTTTTATTACATCAGTTTGATCTAACTATTTTTGATAAGCCTAGTAAGGAAAATGTCGTTGTAGACTTTCTATCTAGGATGAATCTTCCTGTAGGTGAAGAAGAAATGGTGGATGACCAGTTACCAGATGAGCATTTGTTTGCTATTTCAGTTCTCACCCCGTGGTTTGTTGATATAGCAAACTATTTGGTATCAGCACAGTTCCCACCAAACTTGCCCTTCAAAGAAAAGAGAAAGATAATCAGGAAGAGCGCCCCATTCATCTTGATTAGGAGCAATCTTTTCAAACTTGGCCGAGATCAAATCTTGAGAAGGTGTGTAAGGGAAGAAGAAGTTTTTGACATCCTTCTAACATGCCATGATGGGCCTTATGGAAGTCACTTTGAAGCAAAGAGGACAACATTCAAAGTGTTGCAAGCAGGGTATTATTGGCCTACTCTTCATCAGGATGTGAAAAAGTAAATTAGTCAGTGTGATCAGTGCCAGAGGATGGGAAAGCCTACTCCAAGAGATAAAATTCCCCTACAACCTCAAGTGAGTTTCGAGCCATTTGACAAGTGGGGCATGGACTTCATTGCACATATCAACCCTCCTTTAAAGCAAAAACAATACATTATTGTGTGCACTGATTATTTGACTAAGTGGGTTGAAACCAAGGCAATTAAGGCAGCAACAGAAGAGAAGGTGGCTGAGTTCCTAAGGGAGAATGTATTCTACAAATTTGGGTACCTAGAGAGCAAGTCACAGACCAAGAAAACCAGTTTACCTCTAGCATGATTGAAGAACTACTTAGCCATCACAAAATCAAGCATAGGACCTCCACTCCTTATCATTCACAAGATAATGGGCAAGTTGAGGTAACCAACAGGGAACTGGAGAACATCTTAATGAAGGTAGTGAGTAACAACAGGAATGATTGGGCAAAGAGACTAGTTGAGGCCATCTTGGCCTATAATACAACACGAAAGACCACCAGTGGATTTACACCCTATGAGATGGTCTATGGGAAAAAGGCTTTGTTGTCCATTGTGTTTGAATATAACACATTGAGGATGGTAGCCCAACTAGATTTGGATCTTAGTCATGCACAGAAATAAATATTGTTCCATTTGAATGTCTTAGATGAATTCAAAATGTAAGACCTCCTACATACAAAGATAGTTTAGCTTCAGAGGAAGATTTGGCATGACAAACATATTAAGGAGTAGCAATTTCAAGAGGGAGATTGGGCATTGTTATATGATTCTAGGTATAAAGACTTCAAGGGAAAGCTAAGGACAAGATGACTCAGACCTTATGTGCTGGAAAATTGCCATGATAATGGTTCAATGAAAATCAAAACTATAGATGAAGAAGCCATTCCATTGCTTGTTAATGGACACTGATTGAAGATGTACAAGAGGCCTTTATTGAAACAAGAGTTCGTTAAAAATATCAATAAGACAATGATGATGGTGGAGAAAGTTCCAGCTCCTCCCTCATCAGGGAACTGAAAAAGAGAAAAAAGAATAAGGATTCGGGTGAAAACCTCCATCAGGCGCCTGAGTCCCATCTTTGGGTTGAAACCCTCTTGAGGCATCCCAAGGATGAGAAAAAAGGAAAAATAGTAAGAAGATCCCTGGGTGAAAACCTTTCTTGAGGTGCCCAGGGAAATATCTAGGGTGAAAACCTCTCTGAGGCAACCTAGGTGTTTTTGAAAAGAAATATAATAATAAAAGAAAAAAAAGACATAATTGTTATTTATAGGTGGGTGAGAATGACAATCAAGGAGCAAAAATAAGATCCAAAGGGAACCCTACCTCACATATATTAATCTCCTCCACTCCTTACCATGAATCCCTCCATCAATTCCATTGATTTTTACTTCATTGCTTCAATTTAGGTGCATATTGTGTTTTCTACAGGATCCCCTGTATTCCTATAGGATCCCCTGGATGGTAGATTAGTTAGGTCCCCAAAAATCATTCTAAACATGATCTAAACCCTCACCTCATCCATTACCATCATCCCTACACTCACACACAGTCCTACTCCCTCTGTCCATTCATTACAGTATCCTCACAACACCAGCTAACAACATGATCAAGAAATTCTAAGGGAGACACCAAACATTGCCAAGTGGTAATCCAGGACCTCCACATCAGTAACAACATCATATCTCCAGTCACAGAGACCTCCAAAAGCCAAGAAACCATCAACAGACAGTAGAGGAATAAGAAGAATGACCATGGAGAAAATAAACAACGCATCACCTTTGATCCTCAACAAACTGCAACATGGCATGAAGACCACAGGTAAGTATCCCACTCACTCACTCACTCATATGCATCATTTGATCAAAAGTTGTAAAGTTTATGAGGTAGTTGGTTTGTAAGTGAAAAGGTGGCCAGTTAACTTGGACACCTTCATTCAGTCATCACATACAAAGCAGGGTGTCCTCTCACACATGGTTGCAGTCAACTCAAAGAATAGAGGAGGAGTAGGAAAAGAAGTGGTTAACTATGGATTTAACAACTATGGGAGCTAATTATGAGGAGTAGGAATGATGAGGTGGTATAAATGGAAACAAAACATCGTTTTCATGAATTCATGCATTCCACCTCCTTGAAACTCCCTCACTCAAGTAGTTCTCATAACTTTGGCCACCCACTGGAAGCAAGGATCCATCGTTCCGCAAGAGAATTTCCACAGGAGAATGCACAGGATTTCATACAGGAACAATCTTCAAAGGTAGTCTACAAGATAGGAAGAGAAGGGTTCAAGAGGGAATATCATAGAATTGTCAATTGCCACCATTCTAAAGAGGTAGGATATAAAAATCCATCCCCATTTACAAGAAAATGAACTAGAAGTGCTCTAAAAGATAATGGATTACATACGCAGGAAACTTTGTTTTCTCCTGAATTTAAAATTCTTGTGTCACGCCTCTTATTTCCTCCTCAAGCCCCACAAGCAATATGACAGGAGGGTTTAATAGGAGACAACCCACAAAAACTATGAGCGTATATACAATGTTGTTTATGGCTCCCATTTTAGAATGCTTGACGAATTATTATTTGGGGTAGAAACACCAGTTCACTAAAGACTTAGCATACCCTATTTCTTGATGCAATCACTCATAGACTGTAGCAAAAAAGTAAAGGAAGGGAATTCCCAATAGCTGGCTCACCATGGGTTGATCATGATCCTCATTAAGGATGCCCTCCAAACCCTTAGGATCCCTATAACATGGTCAGTCTTAAGAGACTTACCAACAGAGGATGATATCAAAACCCTCACCCATGATGTTATTCCTTCTGTCAGTAAGGAGGAGGCAAAACAAGTAGAAGAAGATACAGAGCTAGTTGGGGATGAGATGGATGAAGAAGAAACTAATAGAGAGGAACATGATGAAGAAGAAGAGAAGGAGGATGATGCTGAAACAGAGGAGGAAAAAAAGGAAGAAACTGATGGAGATGAGAAAGAACAACAAAAGGAAGAAGATAAGAGAAACAAAGAGGAATAAGGCATTGAAACAAAAGGGTAAAAACACAAGGAGGAGTCACCTAGGGTGTCTGTAGAGGCCCCTGAGAGGACAAATGGAGGAAATGGAAAACCAACTAGCATGTATGGCCAGCCTCTCCTTGGAGGCAATCCAATGTAGGATGCCAGCTAAATCCTATGCGCTTTACCTCAGAGAACAATGGCTACAAATTCAAATTAAAACACTAGCACAAAGGGGCACCATGCCATTTCAGGACTCAGGTAGTTTATTGATCTTTGTGATCAAAGTGCACTAGAGGATAGGGCCAAAATGGCTAAGTTTTACTTGCACAACATGGCCCTCACGGACATGAATATTTGTGATCCAAATGAAGAGCTAGGAGATCTACAATTAATGGCTTTGGCATCATCGATCAACCATGAGAAGTCAAGGGATGCAGAGATAAAAAGATTATTGGCCAGAGAGAAAAATGAACCTCTTTTCATCAGAGTTGAACAATCAAATCCCATGGTCATAATTAACACCCATAATCTAAATACAAATGATCCTTAGCTAACACCTAGATATCTTGCTACCCAAGAGCAAGCAATTTCACATTTTGAGGATATGTTTAGGCTGCTAAGAGATTATAATATGCATGCCTGCTAAAGGAGATGGAAAACACTACCACATAGCTTGAAGATTAGAGAATATCACTCCCCTCAAAGGTAGAGAGAGGCACTCAAGATGACACCTATGTATAAGAAATTAATGCAAAGGTTGAAGGTCAATTGGATTGGCCTAAATCTTAGTCCACCACTACTCCTAGGGATGCTAGATGGGAGAAAAGAAGAAGAGGAAAATAGGTAATGGGAAGAAGTAGAAAGGAAAGCAGTCTTCTATAAACAAGAACAAGAGACCACAACAGAAGCATGGGATGTCAGAGAGGCTACTAGAGTGATGAAGGACATGGACATTGACTAAGTTTCTTAGAAGATGAGCAACACTTTCTATAGGGGGGTGATGATGAACCTCATCATTAGGTAATTATACGGGCCTTAATTGGCCTTAATTCACCTCCTAGCTTAGTCAAACGAACTATTCTACAACTTATTGCATACTTTTGATTATATTTTGTTTATGAGATGAATTAGAGTTGGATATTTTGCTTTGTGGTCTAATGTGCATGTAATGCAGGAATAAAGGAGAAAAGCAAGGAAAAATGCAGGAATAAAGGATAAAAGCAAGGAACTATGGCAAATACCTTGGTCAAAACTCAAATGAGACAAGGGAGAGGAATTATAGGAGGTAAATCCTCCTCATTAACTACCCCTCCATTTGAATATTCCTCCATCAGCTCAGAGTGCAAACAACCAAATCATGAGGACTAGAAGACAGTCGAGCAAGTGAAAAGGACAGAAACTAATTTATCTTTAGTGGGAAGCCGAGCAAGTGAAAAGGATAGAAACTAATCTCCACGAAAAGATCTCTTCCATTCATCTCTTGTTAACCATGTTCATTCATCTAAACACTAAACCGCTCGCGATAAGATCTCCGTTGTTCATCCTGTTCGTTAACCCTGTTCGCCCATCTATCCATGTAACCTCCTGTTATACGATCTTCGTCGTTCATCTTCCATTAACTGACTGATCCAACGATCCTTATGCACTGCTGCTCCCTCACATCCTCCTTTCACCAATTTCGATCTCCGACTGCTCTTCCGCTTGAAAACAGACTTAATTTAGTTTCCTTGCTTGCACCTTAGTATAGTTTGATGCTCTTTACTTCTGCAACTTAGATAGCTGCATTAGGTTAGTGATTGTTTTAGAAATTCTACTTAGTGTAGTTGTTTAATTGGTTAATTCGGTTATGGTGTGAGTTAGCATTACATGTTGTTTTCTTCATTACTACAGTAGAGTAGCTCTCTCTTAGAATAGATTTTCTCTTCTTCCATCAAAGAATCAATCTTCCTTAGACCCTGTAGAAGTCTGGCTTGGAATCCCTGGGGTCTCTTACCAGATGAATAGTGACAACAGGGAGGACCTTCACTTCTACTTGTGCATATAGCACTATCACCTCCACGTTTGTATGAACCCCGAGTTGATAAGTAAAGATGGTAGCCCTGGGAGTTGCAACATTCTTGTTGCAATACCTGGGCTCATCAATGATCAGTATAATTTGGAATTTCAAATATAACAATTTGACGATTTATATATTTCAGGACTCTGCTCACTATTGTGGATTGGATGTGATAGAATTTGGTGGTGATTTCTTATCTTTAGTGCACCTAAATTTGCCTGACCAAGCTTAGTGGGTTGGATATCTCAAGGTATTGTCATATCGTTTTAGCTTAGTGCCTTTCTTCTCTCATGAAATAATAGTGGTTATGTTTTTAGTTCTTCTTAAGTGCGTTGTGACTCGTATTACGATGTCTCCTAGCAAGCGAGTGGTCATGCAAGGAGTCTTTCATATGCCTTATTATTTCATTGGTCCTCCTTTGTTTGATAGCTTTGGCTTCTCATAATTATTAGAAATCCTTGTTTTTCCCTTCTATTTCATCTTCCCACACCCATTAGTCTCAATTATAGATTGTTTTGTGAAAGCCTCCTTCTTTGGAAAATTTTCTTTTCATGCAACATGCCTAGTAGCGAATGTGCAATTGTGCCGGAGTTAGGGATAGAGGACCCTAGGGTAGGTTGTGTGCCTATGCTCATTCCTAAGAATATACAACCATATTCCATTTTGTTAACCCCCAAACTAAAATTCATGAATAAATTCACCAACTTCAAGCCCTCACCACTAATGACTCTCAAGCCTATTTTGATTCTAAAATTCTGCAGGAGGTAACCAATAGGGTTCCTGAGACTAATCATACCAGGGGAATACAAAGCTAGTACTTCAACTTCATCACCCTCAATTGGTAGATGAAATCTCTTCTTGGTATAGTCTTGAAGGAGAAGTATGAACACTTATTATTGATATCATCTCTTCTTTGATTGAAATCAAGTGAGTGTAGAAATATCAACACTCATGTCTCGCTAGTTTGGATGCTTAGCTAGCTCACCTTGAAACTATTCAAAAGATTAAATTTCTCTTCAACACTAATCTCCTTGGTGCCCACCATGTTTTTGTTTTAATATAATAGATTTTTCTTAAGAAAATCTAACCCATCTCATGCACTTAAAAATAATATGGAGACTATTCAACAACATTTAAAGCATTTTATCTTGTAAATCAAGCAAGTGTGTTCCATAAGCATGACAATGAAAATACTACCTCTTTACATCAAAAGACCACACATCACCTTGGCTTAAAATATTAGCCCCAAAAATTATATAACCTACTCATCTATCTCAATAGTAAAATCATGAAAGAGTTATTGTGAATTTTTCATTTTAGAGAAGAAACATAGGGATAAAGTTGACACAAAAAGTTGGATGAAGAGAAAACATGCATGTGGAAATTTCACATAGTGACCTTTGTGGTCCCTTGATAATTTAGTGATTGACAAGTCCAAAATATTTTATGATATCCATCAATTACCAACCAGGAAAAAACTAGTTGTTCTTTCTCAAGTACAAGTCATTAGCTCTGAAGTCAAACCCACATTATTATACATCATAAAATCAAGAAGATATTAACTCAAAGCATGCATAATATCCAAACCATTCTCAAAACAATTTGAAGATAAACAAAATCTACGATCTGATAATTTATAGTCAATGAATAAGTTGTCCCACGTGAATCCATAAAAATGTACACTGAGAGTCATGTCATGAATATGTAACTTGGTATATTCTTTGTATATACAACATAATTTGGTGCATTTTAGGGTTCACAAGATATTTAGATTGAATATCAAGTCCAAAACACTTAATCTGAACTCATAATATATACAACGTAACTCCGGATACTCACATTGATTACTAATTGAGAAGACACCCCCAATGCACAAAAGATCAATAGAAGCTCAAATATCGATCACGTTCACTAATCAACCTGAAAAGAGATTTTCCTTTTTGAAATAAAAAGTACAAAATGTCAACATTTAAATAAATTTCTCCAAAAAAATATGAACAAAGATAAATCTCTAAATCATAATAGAATTGACTTCCTACAAGTGCTAATAGATCGATCAATTTTTATGTGCCCCCTGGTTAATTGAATTTGTGGCAACAACCTCTGAGTCCTTGGTGATATAGAATTGGGTTTCCCATTAGGATTTGTTGGACTCAACCTTGGAGAATGACCATGAAGATTTTATTTTTCCAACTCAATAGCAATCATGTAACTTGGAATCTATGGAATGCCTTGAGAAGCACGTTCAATATGCTCCATTTTAACAGATCCAAATGAACTATGTCTTTTGGGTTTTTTCTTCTATAGCTTTATTTCACCTATCTTCATGCCTTAATATGAATTTATGCCTAATAATAATAGCATTGTGAGTTATACCAAAAAAAGAATCTCAATGCCCTTAACATTTAAAAAAAATCCTCAATTCTTGTACCACCCACCTCAACATCCACCCTAGACATCCTAGGTTATTCATAATTGATCAAGATTATATAATTTTGGGTGGTGTTCTATGTGCGCTATGTATGGGGGTTCATTATAGTCTTAGATATATTCTGTGAGTTGATGTGATGTTTTATGTGAGTTGATGTGATGTTTCACTTATGGTTGTAACTTAGTTGTGTTTTTCACCTAGTTATCATGATTCAAAATTGAATCATCATCTTAGATCATTGCAACATTAGATATATCTATGAGCTATTGTGTTGTTTTCTTTGTCACAATGATTCAAAACTCAGATATTATATCTCAATATTTAATTTATCGTTGTTTTTTATGCATATGAACCCTTTAAAAAAACCACATGAATGATTGATTTTACATTGTGATCTCCCCAACATGCATGGGGGTTTAAGAAATTAGAGAGAAACTTGAGTGGTTATTGCTAGAAATTGTTGTATAATATGGGAAAGTTGGATGGATTCCATAATAGATATGTATTTTGAAATTTCAAATTTAATCTAGATTCCAAACTTACAAAACTTTGTGGTTGATCCTCCAATAGGATGAATCTATGGATGTCAGTATATGATAAAAAAATAAGGATAAGGATCTTATGTATTACTATGAATAGATTTGTGTGATTCGGAAATTCTAAAATGTAATCCCTTTCAAAGTTTTATAGATTGCCTTTTTATGTTTATGCATATAAGATATAGATAGATGCTAAAATTACAAAGTTAATAAACTTTGTGGTTGATCGTCCAATAGGAGGAATCTATAAGGATAAGGATCTTATCTATTACTATGAATACATTTGTATGATTGGAAAATTCTAAAATGTAATCCCTTTCAAAAAATTTATTGATTGCCTTCTTATGTATGCATAAGAGATATGTATTTTGAATTTTCAAAGTTAAACTAGATGCGAAAATTACAAATTTAATCAACCTTTTGGTTGATCCTCCAATAGGATGAATCTAATGATGTCACTATAAGATAAACATAAGGATAAGGATCTTACCTATTACTATGAATAGATTTGTGTGATTGGAAAATTCTAAAATGTAATCCCTTTCAAAGTTTTATCGAGTGCCTTTTTATGTTTATGATTTGTTCTAGTCCATGCTATTGGTTATCTTCTTATGTTTTTGTTATAGTCCATGTTATTGGTTATTGGATATTCACTACTTCCAATAATGTTGTTTAATTTTTCAGAATAATTTATAAGAATATAAAATTACTAATTAATTTTTTGTATGGTTTAATATTTAAAAAAAAAGGTTAAGAAAAACTAAAATATTTAATAAAGTATTGTCTCATAAAAACATGATTTTTTTGTTAAAATTGTAAAAAATAATAATTAAAGCATAATATCTATAATTAATAAAGTAAGATAAAAAATAAGGATAAGGATCTTATCTATTACTATGAATAGATTTGTGTGATAGGCCCCTTCAAAGTTTTCTCCAATGTCTTCTTATGTTTATGATTTGTTGTATTCCACGCTATTGGTTATCCGATATTAACTACTTTGAATAATGTTGTTTAATTTTTGGAATAATTTAATAAAAATATAAAATTACTAATTAATTCTTTGTATGGTTTGGTTTAATATTATAAAAAAGATAAAAATACTAAATAAAATACTAAAATATTTAATAAATATTGTCTCATAACCATATAACATTTTTTTGGTTAAAATTAAAATATTTTTTTATTAAAGTATAATATTTATAATAATAAAGTAAAATACTTAAGCCGATAATAGTACACCAAATTTTATCCAAAGACTCTTTGTATGCATTCATTTTTTGAAAAGGAAATTAAGAGATATTGATCGTGTCATTCATTTGATGATTAAATCCTATTGTATAACCCTGAATGAAAACTCAACATTGGTAACAACAAAATTAGCTTGACTTTTGTAGAACATATGTAGACTGCAAAATTGTTAGAAATTAAATTTCTAAATAAAAGAAATCAAATCAACTTTGTGATAAAGAAAAAATATAACGATGTCACCATATGATAAAAAATAAGGATCTTATTTATTACTATGAATATATTTTAAAAATATAAATATGGTTTAATATTTTAAAAAATATTTTAGCTTGCATGATTGGAAAGTTTAGATGCTTGGCTAGCATACTTAGAGTGTCCCCTCCAATGTGAGCTCAAGCTACCATAAAGACACAACACTAGTGACTTGTTAAGATTCTTGAATTGATGATATCCAAAGAGACTTTCTTTTTAGTTATTTTTTTTACAAAATGATTGACTCTGAGGTATTTTTGTATTGTTCTGACTAGTATTGAGAAGGTGGCAAAGATATGTGGTTTCGCTTGTGTCAGTTTGAAGTTGTCATCTTTGACTATAGCTAATTAGAGGCATATGTATGACAATGATTTGACTTTTTTAGGAAATACAAACTTTAACATAAAAAAACTTTATTTTAACAAGGTAATAATATTATTATTAACTATAAAAGAATGGTATATAAGTTGATCATATATATTTTAAAAAACATGTGATAAATTTTTTAGCTATGGAGAATTTCCCCACATTATCATTGAGTAAAGTGAATTTACAATGTAAATATGCTTTCTTAAAATATAATGAGATTGTCGTGAAGATGAACCACATTAGATGGCTTGAAACATCTACCAAATCTTAATAATGTGATTAATTGGAAAGGCAATCTTAATATCATTATGGATCACGAAGTTTTAATATCTAACAATGCACCTAATTAATACCACATACGTAAAAATAAAATTAATAGTTTATCTAATTAATCAATTTAATTAAAACTATAAAAAAACATAATTACTTTTGAGATAAATTTCAACATTTAATCTTCATTATTAAGAATATTCTAAAATAATGAAGGGAGAAAATATATATTATCATCACATAATAACAATTATTAATAACTAAATTGAACTTTAAAAAACCATATTTCTAAATAGACACAACTGTATAAATAAATGTACAATATGAATAAAATCATTGAGCGGAGAGGCTCATTCTACAGCCCAATATGATGTGTAACCCTATCCGTTTGTCATCAAAATTAAAATTATGCTCATGTGGCCCAAAATAAATGTTTTAAAAAACCTAAAAAAAAAATGAAAAAATTAAATAACTATACAAAACATTTAAACAATGTATGCTCATAATTGAATTTACAAGTGAAGAAATTGGATACCTCTCGGTTCATGTTAGATCCATATTTAAAATGGATCTATGCTAGTAGTAATCATTTCCACCTTTGTACATACGCTCGTTTATTATTACTAAAAAATAATAGGCACACTATCATGAATTATTCATTTCATTGTTTGCTTTACTTTCAATGCAATACCAGTCCACACTCATTCTAATTTTATAACTTTTAATTATATTGTTTCCACCAATAATCATATTATAACTTTTAATTATGTTGATAGGAATTTTCTTTGCTGGCTTGTGGTGGACAAACATTGCTCGCCCCAACCAATGAGAGAGTCTGACTTTCTCCCTTCCAACTAATTAAATGATTCCATGTGTTAGTCCCTCCAACTAATGGAAATTTGGCATTTGTCCAGATTTCCTTCTACCCACGTTCTCTCCATACCTGCTGCCTATTTCTACAATGTTGAAATGCATTCATTGTTTTGTACTGACACACCATCCTCTATGCCATACTTATTTCAATGCTTACATGCCATCCTCCTTTTGTAGCACTGAAATGCATTCATTGTTCTATAGTCACACTTCATCCTCCATCCTTCGCGCCATACCTATTTCAATGCTTACATGCCATCCTCCACCATATTTTCCAGAGCCACCTAGTTTTGTAATTATTTTATTTATAGCATTGAAACCATAGTTTTCACATATGAAATATTGCACTTTATTTTAATAACATGTGTGCCTCTTTCGTGAAAATTGGGATTTTTCCTTGAAAATTTGTGCCAAATGGATCATTCTTTCCTGAACAGCATGTGCTCTATCAGAAATTGAAAGGAAATTATATCAACTTTGTATTTTTTTTGTTTGTGACTAAATAGGCAAGGTGCCTTCCTCCTCAAGATTTAATCAAATCCACCCTTTTTTGTATGTTTTTTTCTTACAGACAACCAGGGAGCATGCCTCTGCACCTTGCTACTCAAGGAGGCTACTTGGATTCTGTGTGAGAATTGTTTTCTTGGGGTTTTGACTGCATTCAGTGAGGTGCCGCTTGGTGAGAACTTCATTAACTCTCTCTAAGGGAACAACTTCATTCCTCCTGTTTACTCAAAATTTGTTATATGTTTAGTTTGTTAGAGATAGGACTACTGTAATAGGAGATAAAAAGAGAGAATTTACCAAGAGAATTTTGTAGACTAGTGATTAATATGTTTTACTTGGCAGACACATCCCATATCCAGTAGCCCTTAAGTATAAACACTCTCCCTGTGCAGCCTTACTGAATCCCAATTCTGCAGAACCATTGGTTTGGCCTACCCCGCGAAAACTCATAATTCAACTCAATCCAGAGGCTAAGCTCTTGATGGGAAAGGCCCTTATGGGGGCCAATTGAGCAAGGGAGAAAAAGATTATGTTTGGAGTTGCCCCTTCAATGTCTTCTTCCATTGATCAAGAAGACAACATTGAAGATAATATTTATGATGTGCGTTCTTTCTTCTAATGTCAAATGCCTATTGATTGGTTGGAACTTGGTAGAATTAAGACACATATCAGGCTAAGAAGTTGTATCAATTATTTTTTTTCAAAGGTTAAGCGACTATCATTGCAACTAATTGGTTGTCTTTGTTTGTGCCAATATGTGGGCCAGTGAATCTGAGGTTTACTACATTTTCCTTTATCAATTGTGTACCATTGAAGTTCAGGACCATGGGCATAAAATGTGTGCCCTCTTCACTCAAGCATTGTATTGCCATAATAAACCTAATCCTACCACAACATACTCTCCTCCTCCAACTTTCCCTTTATGTCGCGGTAGCATAGCACAACTAGTGGTTGTCCCTCCCAAAGAGAGTTACATTGACACTGATTCTTCAAAGACCAACAAGCCAAGACAATCTAAGAGTTTTATTGAGGGGAGAAACATTTTCACAGGAATCTCAGCCAAGGGATATTTTAGGAAGATAAGTGGAAAAGATTGCAGACAACAGTGATTGGATGGAATGGAAACCTTCATTTGTGATTCCAAGTATACCAGTTGAAATTTAAACCTATGCTATGGAATTACTAGGTAGTCCTTGCACTCCCATCCTTATAGATATTGTTGCCAGGATGAAACGTAAATCTTTCCAAAATGGATTTCTAATGCAACGTTTATTCATTCAAGAATCAAATTTTGTTTGATTACAAATGGAGAAAATGGTTAGAATTTATCGAATGGGCCAAGTAAGTTTTGGTTCTATGGCTTGAGGGTTGTTTGATGTATGAAAGGGTTGTTTAGTAGTTGTTACGAAGGTATAAATATTTACTAAGTAGATTAATTGAATCTAAGGAAGATGTTTAGGATCCAGAGTTCAAACAAGAAATATGCATGCAATATTTCAATGATGACATTGATTTGTATAGTATTAGTTTTTATTGTTCAATACAACAAATCTGCAGTAAATAACTGCCACTTTTTGTTAATGTTTAAGAAGCTATAAATAAAAAAATGTAGTATATTATTTGAACAGTTCTTGCATAGCTATTTCACATAAGAAAAAACAAGACATTGTTTTTATGGAAGGAATATTATTTGTATCATTTGAAAATGATATCTGAATGAAGCATTGTGGTTAATGTTTAGCAAGTGAACTTCTGTGAACACCATGCAAGGCTTTTTACTGTTTTAACCTCATCTTTTCATGATAATTTAATCCAGACATTGAAATATAAAAACATATTTCATATATTTGATGAGAATCTCATTTAAGTGACCAGTTTACTATTTCTTTATCTAAATCTAACTCTTGACACTTAATTCCACCAAATCTAGTCAAAAATCATTACAACCCATTTTCAACAGCCACAAAAACTACCAAAAGAGCTATAGTATCTGAAATAGGCCTCAAAAGCTTATCAGAGAATAAAAAATAATACATTGCTTCTATGGGGAGGAACATTACCTATATCCTTGTTTGAAATTGGTATCTCAATAAGGCTTTATGTTTTACTATTTGGAAAATGAGCTTATGTGGAATTCACGGAAGGTTGTTGACTATTTAACCTCATCCTATAACTATAGCCTATAATTTACTTAAGATGTTTCTATCTAAAACTAAATTTCATAGATTTGATCAGATTCCCAATTAAGTGACCAACGTCCTCAGTATTTCTCTCTTTGAGTCTTATTCATGACCACATAATTCACACCAAGTAGACTCCAAAAACCATCAAATGAAGGCATACAAAGCTCTCTACAGGGGTGTAACCCGATACAATTTCCAAGATGTCTTAGTGCCATTGGGTTTACTATTCTCTCATAGAAAATATTGGTGCATCAAAACCCCTCTAGCTTTTTTACCTGTTAGTCAATTGTGAGGTGAGTGGGAGCTTGTTATGAAACCAGCTCAAGAAAAGATAGAAAAGTTAAATCAACGCCTTAGAATTTAGCCTCTTCGAGGGGGCAACCTCCATTACATTACATAAATGAACAATTCTTGGATGATACAAATGAAAAGACCTCCTTTCTATATAGAGGAGTCTAAGGGGTCATAACATAATCAGAGCCGACATAACAATAATAATGTAAGGGCACAATAATAACAGTAGTGGGCTTCTATGGGGCACAACAGTAACAATATGGGCACTACATGGGTACTCAATATAATAAGTGGGTTATACTAATAACAATAAGTGGTTACACTAGTAGTATAGGGGCCTAACATGCCCCTCTCCTTCAAAAAGCGGTGTCCTCAACGCTTGAGTAGTTCTTGATGTTTCTATATAAAATTCTTGTCCTCCCATGTGGAATCTTCAGTGGGTAAATTCTTCCACTTGATGAGATACTCTGAAATTGATTGATTTCGTAGCTATCGGGTTCTTGTTTCTGTGATTGCTCCAGTTTCCAATATGATTTTTCCTTCCTCTTCAATTTCTGCAAATATTGTTTGAATTGGGATCTTTTGCAACTTTTGAATAAGTGGCCATACTTCTTCATCCTTCTTCCATTCATCCCTTGCTTCATTTATCCAATCTAGTTGGATAATAGAAATAGCACAAAACAATGCTTCCACATCCTCATCCTTGAAGAGTCTTCCTGTTCGGTAAGGTTGCCATTTTTTAAGTGCATGTAGTATTGCAACCATTTCCTTCTCATAAATAGCTTGCTTGAGATGTAGCAGTAAAAATACCCAATCACCTACATCAAAACATTTTTCACTATGATGTTGATCTACCTGTTGTTTCATTTGATTTTGCACCCAAGTGGCGTTATCTTTTAAAAGTTGGAGAAGTTGTTGTTGATGCTCGATGTGATATTTCACTGCTTGAACCTTTTTCTTCTTGATAATTCCTTCTATCTCTAGAGTTTGGGGAGTGGTAATTCCTTCCAATCCTTTAAAAGATATGGTCGGATTCATTTCTTGATGCTCGATGTGATCTTTCACTTCTTGAACATTTTTCTTCTTGATATGTCCTTCTATCTTGATAGTTTGAGGAGTGGTAATTTCGACCAATGAATTACAAGATATGGTTGGATTCATTTTTCTTTCTCGATGTGATCTTTCACTTCTTGCACCT
>APFE031190504.1:4288-86293 GCA_000404065.3 Pinus taeda | reverse complement strand
TTGTTTGATGTGCCTCCGAATTTCTATAAATATACAGAGGCGGATGAGACTATAGAGGCAATTTTAAGACATCAATTGCCCACGCAGGAAGTCTGGACTGGATTGATACAATTAATACTGTCAAACCAGAGCCTGTAATCAAGTTTTTTTCATTGAAATATGTAAGTTGTCATGCACAGGAAAATTTTGATATATCAGCATGTATGGAGAAAAAGAGGCTGAGCCAACTCAGCGAAACTATTCGGCCACCACAGCAGCACTGACAGTCACAGGTGACAGAGCCGAAAAGCTACAGGAGGGCAGAGCTGCAAAGACACGTCATTCATCATTTATAACAAAGCATTCAACCGACTCAATGACCTCCAAAGGTTAAGAAGTCTTCTGACAGAATTAAAGAGCATTCATGTTGTATTAAAAGCTGCAATGACTTCTTATCTGCTATTTCCTGTACGAGTTGGTGAAGATATTTATTTCTCAGATGACTCAATGCCTGAGATATTTTGTATGAAATTTTTGTATATATTCCCCCTCGCATGAGTTTGCAGGGTTTGTTGTTGATGTCTCTTCTAGAGTTCTTTTACTGTAAATTCTCAGTGAAGTAATACAAAAGCCGATGGAATTTCCAAAGCTCTGTGTTGTTTGATGCATTGTGGTGTTTAACTGAATGTTACAGGATTCCTACGTACTTCATGTCACAATAAGTTTTTCCTTAAAACCTCTTCGTTATGTGTTTTTTCATCTTTTCATATCTCTTTCATGCTTCTGTGCTTTACAGTTAGTAGCAAGGAAAAATAATAGTTCCAGGATTTAATTACAGATTACCCTGAACTCAATCTAAGTTATTATAAATGTTTTCTTCAGTTATAGTAATAAAGGTGTAATTCTTAATTGCTGCCCTTTCACACTATATCTTTCACAGTGATTATTGTTTCAGGAATTCAAGTTTTCTCTTGAGGAATATATCTCTTTCCCACACCCCAGCTTAGTGGAAAATTCTTAATTGCTTTTCACTGGTTATTTACATTTCATCATCATAATTTCAATTTTGTTTTATGAAGTATTCAAAAGGCCCTGTAATTTCAGCTGCTCAACTCAAGATTTCAAAAAACCAGTAGCCACAGACTCCATTGCCCAATGAACTAACATTATCTGCAGATTTCCACCGTAGGTACAGAAAGCATCCTTTCCACCAAACATAAACCAAAACCCTTACTTCATAACTAGCCTAAAATATCCACAGAACAGAGACAAACCTTAAAGAGAGAGCCCTCTCTGATTACAGTTGGGCTAGAAGCTGTAATCCAAAGATTGGTTAGTGGTTACCCCGGCCGTATTCCCTTGGGAGTCAAAGGGAACAACCTGGGTGTTAACAGGTGGAACAAGAGATGGCTAGGGTGGATGAAGTGGAAGGTAGCTTCTAGTGATAAAGTCTAGGTCTCCTCTTGAAGTACTTGCTTTGCTTAAAACATGTGTGTTTTCCAGGAACTATGCAACAAGATACATTTTCATAAACTTGAAAAGCATGAATCAATTGCCTATATTATGCATGAACAAACTCACAAAGGGAATGAAAGCATGAGTCAGATCTTATTGTAGAAATAGAGTAATGGAAAAAGATGACAGTGAAATGAACCAAAGATGACAGTGAAATGAACCAAATATTGAATCAAGACAACAAACTCCAAAGCTCATGCAAGAACTACAAATCTATGTTTTTTGGATTGCTGAAGGGTCTCCTCCTCATGTCATGGTCCCAAAGGGAGGAAGTGAGGCCAAGACACCTACTAACATTGTTATGGTGATATTTTTTCTCCTTGCTAACTTGCTAATTGAAAGAAGGCACAAATGGAAGCAAACTAACATACAACCAATATAATCTACATTGTTGTAATGGAAATGCAGCGAATAAGCAAATGAACAATTAAACTATGAATCTATGCCAGCATATATGTACAATAAAGAGGAGCCTTGGTTGCTAGGGTTGGACCCTAACCCAAGAGCTTCATCCCTCTAAGTTAACTTAGTGCTGGCTACAAACAAAACTCATTCTTATTATCAAAACAATGGATTACATCAAAAATTGTCACAAGTCTTGCAGCACAAAAATAGAGTAGCATTTACAATAAAAAAATATAAATCCTACTGAGCTCCTAGGCCTCTCTACTTATACATCTGAAGTCTCCAACGAATTCCTTAAAATTAGGGAGTCTTGGCTACCAAACTCGAGATAAACTGGTGCTTTGTCTTTCACTTGCTCGGCTGCCTTCTAGTCCTCATGATTTAGTTGTTTGCACTCTGTTATCACAAAACCTTGACCTGATAGGTTGCAGTCCAGGAAGACTTCAAGTAACTATTTTAGACCAATCTTTTGGCTAAGGCTTAGCCTCCTTAGCCTGAGAGGGCTCTTTCAAAGGGTTTAAGATTTGCAATTGTGATTGAGATAGTTGGCTAACTCTATGGTTTGTGATTTTATATGTTTGTAGATTGGAAGATGGAGACCTACTACCATTGGGATATGGAGTCAGTGACAGAGATAAAGATAAAAAATAGCTCTTCTTATAAAACCGAGGCTTGTATATACTTCAATGGAGTGACACATTCAAGAAAGTCTCAATAACTTGAAGTTCATAGGAGTCAGAGCATGTGGGCATGAATTCTGAGTAATGATACATCAAGGTATTCAAAAGGAAATAATTTAAAGTGATAGATCAGAGTTTAATACCTAAAGGAAGTCAGAGCATGAGTAACCATGAATTCTGAGTAATAAGTATTAAAACATTAAAGAAAAACATCCAAAGATAGGACCCAAGAACTCAATTAACCATAGTTTAACACTTAAAGGAAGTCAGAGCATGTTCCTCCATGAATTCTGAGTAATAAGCATTAAGAATATGGAATTAAATCATATAAAAGATAAAATATGAAGCTTACTGAAGTACACTAAGAATCTCAGCTTCAGAAAAGTCCAACTGCTTCTGTATATATCAATCCCTGCATAGCATTTACAAAAGTAGTCTTGTTCTCTAACATTTTCCAACCTCTAATACATTAGTTCTTCTCCCATATATAGAGTTCATGTAGATTCCTTCCTCCAGCATGAGGGGAATTCGAATTCCTCCTATTTGACACCTATTGACACTTAAAACTAACTATTTAATACAAAGGACAGCTAACTAGGAGTCCTAGAGACCTAATACAACTAGGAGTGTAACTCCTTATTATGATTACAACAAGCTTATCTAAACATTTAAAACATTCTTTGACACCTAAAACTCCATGAATTCGAACTTGATGGTGCTCATAACCTTCCAGCTAGCCCTTGATGACTCATCCTTTTGATGTTCCTAGAAACTAGGAGACTGTCCCTTGCTCTGTTTTGGTTGAAAAATGGGTCATGGGACAGAGATCATAAATTCTCACAAAAAAAGTATTTAGACAAAATTAAGGAGGCTTTTGTGAAAAAATCCATTCTGAACAAAAACCTCTCTTGTTTTTTGAAAAACCTTCCATACGTCCCAGAATGTGTCTTTGAAAAGCAGGTGTAAAACAGAGAAATATGCCTGTGAAAAACTTGCACCTACAGCAGTTTCGTAGCGCAAGTTTAGTCACCAATTTATCCCATATCATAATTAATTTGAAGAAACTGAAAGAGGTTTTTCTATTTTAGTATGTTAGAAATAAAAACCTCTTTCAATTTTCCAAAATATTCTTTCATCTGCTCTGGAGACCTCCTGGAAGTTGACTACTTAAAACAATTTTTTTCTCCTCAAAAAGGCTGCTACAGTGATTTCGTAGCGCAAGGTTTGGTATGTGTATATGTCTTCATTTATTGAATTTACCTTTTGATTAGGGCTCAAACTTCTCAAGTTATCTTATTACACCTCTGCAGAAACATCCTTTTCAAAATAATCCTCTCTTTCTTTCAAGGTAGATCCTCAAAAACAAAACTGTCACCTTCAGCAGTTTCGTAGCGCAAGTTTGGTCCTTCATTTATCCCAGATCATAATGGATTTGAAGAAAGTGGAAGAGGTTTTTATACTTCAGTATCTTAGGAATGAAAACCTCTTTCAAATTTTAGAGAGGATGTTTCAACTGCTCAGAAACGCTTCTAGAAGTTGACTGGTAAAAACAAGCTATGAAATAATGATCACCTTTATAAATATAGCTTAGAGTTCAAATATGTCCTTCTTTTACTTGTTTTGCCATTGCTGAATGTTGAAAATTTGTAAATGATCCTTTGCAGAGGTTCCCATTTGAAAATATTTCCCCTCTGTCTCTCAAAAACCGGCTCATCAAGTCATAATATGCAGCTACAGCAGTTTCGTAGCGCGCTACGAAACTGCTGTGCATTAGGCATCACCTACAGCAGTTTCATAGCGCGCTACAAAACTGCTATGTAATTACAAAAACCACAGTTTAAGGCCAAAAATTTGACTTCCTTGATATTTCCTTTGTTTTGAAATGACTTTCCCATATACCATGAGGTTGTTCAAAACTGAAAACATAGACACCATCCTTTTAAAGTAAACTTCAAAAGGCAATCTATCAAAATTATGATTTAGCCTTACTTGCTATGGGATTTCCTTTATTGCAGGTGAAGTACTGAGCATGAAAACTGACCATAGAGCCTCCATTTTATTGAAATGAGATTCTTTGGTTACATGTTTCCTTGAGGTTATTTTTCGTTTGGCAATTTCAAGGTTTGCCAAATTCAACTTTCTCTTCAACTCTTCAAAACTACATTCCTCCTGTTGAGGGATGACTGCCTTACCTCTGTCACTTTTATGCAGTTGTGATGATGTTTCCTTAGCCCTAGGGATAAGTCCTGTTTCAGCTCTTATGATATCTCCCTTTCTTTGGATATTTTCTCCTTTGAAATCGCTTTAGATAAATCAACCTAGAAGGAAATACATTGCTTAATTGAGGAGCTGCCTCGCTTGAATTTGATGAAGATTTCTGATCTCCTTTTCTTTTAAATTTGTTTAGTGATAACATCGCCAAAGGGGGAAATCCTCCAAAGACGGCAATTCGCAGTCGCGCCAGCCAAAATGGGTAGTGTTTTTTAACAAACCAACAATGGAAGATTCATCCTAACCAACTCCTGGACTGAATCTATCTTGAGTTGGGAGGTTTGGCTTCGAATCTCCATAGAGGGGAAGTGGTTTTCCACCTCTCATGGAAGCTTCTTAGTGATAAATCCAATCCCATGAATATTGTGGATGATCCCAACTCCCCCTCCTCTATCTATAAAAGCTTGTCCATTTTCCTTAGGCAAGCTATTTCCAGAGATTGAGAATTGTCAAGTTAGCAAAGGCTTCATGCTACAAGAGCCTTCTTCATTCCCATAAGGCTAAATCTAAGGAGATTATTGTCCAATAACCAAGGAGAGAGAGGCTTGTTCCCATTCCCAACAAGCTTTGCAAGACATGTGCTACTGATCACCCAGCCAAAGGAGGATTTGATGTCAGAACTATCGTTGTATTCTTCTTTGTTTATCAATAATAGACGACTATTATTATGGTTCCATTCTTATTGTTCTTTGTAATAATGATGAGTTATATCCTTTCTGGCTGATATACAGTTGCATCTATTGGATTTTATGCTTGTGTTTGTGTCATTCTTTGTATGTGCAGGTGTCCATTCACGGAGATCATGGGGATCGTGACTAGCCGGAGCAAAGGAACGGGAGCATCAACTCTTCTACAAGCACTAGCGTTGGAATCTAGGTAGGCCCTCATCATTGGTATTTAATTTGGAATTAGGAACTTGCGTGATAGCATTGTATGATTGTTGCTAGACCCGATCTGGGCTAGTAGGGATCGCCTCTGTCTGCAGAGGGGATTTACCTCCACAACAATTTGGCGACTCTGGTGGGGAGTTAGATTGTTGTTTGATTTGTAAACTTTAGACAGAGCCTGAAGTATGGACAGATGGCCTTTGAAACGATATTGCTTTGCATTAGCGAAGTAGATCAACGCCACTTCAGTCAATCTCTGGTTTGGTTTACGAACTGAATAGCTTGGAACTTGTCTTGTTTCTTGGTTTTTTCCTGCTTGGTTAACCTTCTGGGTTGAGTTCTTGTGCCTTTTCTCGTCCCTTGGTGTACCTGGTTATTGTTGACCTAGATTTGGCTTGCTTGTTTTTTATTTTTTCATAGAAAACTTGACTGGCGCGCTTTTATAGCGTTACAGTCGTGCCAATTGGTGCTAGTTGCTCATTGACAACCGCGCCAATCCTCAAAAGGGGCTAGTTGCAGCCTGACAGTTGCGCCAGGCCTGGGAACTTTTGAAGTTTGCTTGGTTTTCAACATCCTGAGCTTGGTTTTTGTTTTGGGTACCTTTTTTTGACTACTTGAGTGTGTTGGAGTCTTGTTTGACTGGCTTTGATCTTTACCCTTTGGGTGTTTACCTTTTTCCATCGATTTCACATTTCTAGCCCTGGGGCATCTAGTGGCTTTGTGTGTCGAGCCTTCCTTAGGTGTTTTTGGTCTTCTATTGGTCCAGTCAACTCTCTGATTACTCCCTTACACTTGTTTGGTGGTTTTTAATCATTTCATTGCGCTATTTGAGTGACTTGCCTCTTTTTCACTTGAATTCCGCTTTGTTTCACTTTGAGCCTAGATTACACGGCTCATTGGTGTCTTTGAGACTTTTCTCGTTGAAGGATTGCTTTGTGATTTAGGGATCTAAATGTGCTTGTATTGAGTGAAATTTGTTTGTTATCATTTCTCAAAGTTTGTTTAGTGCATTTTTCTATCAACATAAAAGAAAAATCTCTTTTTCTTTGCATTAGTTAATGAGAATTAGAGCTTTTCATTATTATTAGTGATTAGTGACCTTGAAGAAAAGTTTGTTAATTTCCATTAGCCGCATTAGAGATATTCTTCACTATTTTGCGATCATTCTGTTTGTGTGAAAGCTCTCAAACTCTCTCGTAGCTAGAATTCATCGAATGAAATGACATATTGTGGCATATAGTTTGCATTTAGGAAATTTTGAGACATTACATATGGTAAGGCCTGAAAACTGAAACATAATACAAGATAAACTTTAAAATGGATTGAATGAATCTAACAACGCATTGGAACATAACGCACACTTTTTAGAGGTCTAGGCTAGAGACGTGCTCTGGTGTCATTAAACCTAGTCACTTTTGTTTCCACTCAAGGTTGAGTGATTCCTCCTTTTGTGACTCAATAGTGGTCTAGTACGGAATTGTGCTCCCAAGTACCGTCGAGTATATGGGGAGACCCCACTAGGTTATCATCCTTTATCCATAGGAAGCCGTGTCTACCGCCTTACGACCTATAACGCACCGAACACAAAATTCGGGAAGATTGACTGCCGTACGGAAAGTCCTTGGTTTTGATACGATTGCCAAGGTGTATATGAAGTTTTACAGATTGTCTGGTAAACCTTTTACCTAGTTCTCTAGAGTAGTCACTTTTGATCCTTTTCGGACTCCCTAAAAGAAAAGGCTCACCTGAGCATTTGTCACTTCGGGCTCATTAAATATTCGAAGGCGACTAGAGTCATCTTTTTGTCCTTTTCTTGACTCTTTAAAGATGAAAAGGTCAAGTTATTTCCTTGTGTCTTAAAATTTATTTGGCCACGTTCACATTTACCCTATTAGATCTTGTTTGCGTTAGTTTGAGTAGGGTCTTTTCTCGTTAGATTGCCTAGGATTTTTTGAATCGAATCATCCTAGTGGAATCATCAATACCGTCTCCCGTCCCTAGTGACAAAGGGTCTCCTTCTTCTGCTGCTCCTGAGACACCGGTTGGTAGTGGTACTCTCCCTGTTATTCCGAGTATCCAACCACTGAACTCCCACGCTCTAGAAGATGATTTTGACGATCTACATTGGAACCCTGTTTGGGAGCCTTGCGAAGAGGATATTCCTTTTACTCCTACTGGTGTTTCGGTCCCAATGTCTTCCTCTGATATGGATGACACATCTCCCATCACGAGTGAAACACCCATTGTGATGAGTGTCGAAACTCCTATCTCGGTCATAACACCACCCTTGAGTGTCACCCCTCTCGGTGTCACGATGCCCTTATGCTATAGGGCTTTGAGGGATGTTATGGGTTCTAGGAAGTCCTCCTCGGGTACCATGTGGGATCACAACATCACTCCCACTACGGGATCTTTTATTCCTCAAATTCACAATACAGTTGTCACTTCAGTCCCGACTATTCTGATTGTTTGTGTAGCTTCTTCAGCACCTGTTGTTAGTGCCATTATGGCATCCTCAATTTTAACCACTCTTGCTGGTCCGTCCCACGGTTCGGTAAACAGTGGCTAGTCGGTACCTACATTCGCAGTTGTCGATCCTACACTTAGTGCCCCACCTTCTTCTGGTTCCATTCCAGCAGGGGAGGCATACAATCAGTATTTGCAAGCCGTCCAGAATTTGGGCGCGCAAGGTCCAGTTCGTTACTATGACCCCATAGGGCATCATCTTTATATTGGACTCTTGCCATCTCAGCCTGCGGTTGAGGTCTCAGTCTCGTTAAATGTTGCTTGGGGTACCACTCGTTATGGTGGTGGCCAAGCACCCCTTTCGGATCAAATACCATCTTATCAAGGATCGTCTTATCAAGGACCACCTTATCAAGGTCAGCCGTCTTACACGCAGCCTTCTTATGGGCAGCAATATTATGGGAAATCTTATCCAGGGCAGCCTGGAGGCCCACAAGGACAACCCTTTCAGGGACAACCTTCGGCCTATGGTGGTCAATCTTTCACTTATCTTGGGCAACCCTCTAGAAATCCAGGACAACCTTATACGCAACAAGGACAACCTGGGGTCCAGCAGGGATACCCTTCTGGTCAACCCTCTGGGAATCCAGGACAACCTTATATGCAACAAGGACAACCTGGGATCCAGCAGGGGTACCCTTCTAGGCAGGGTGGTCAGCCTTACATACAGCAAGGCCAACCCACTACCCAGTCTGGTCAACTGTCTGGACAAGTTGGTCAACCTCAAGGTCAACCAACCATCCAGTCTGCTTAGCCATCTGTTCCATCGGGACAACCCTCGGTTGTACAATGACAACCCAACACCTAGCAAGCTCAAATTTTTGGGCAAGTGGGCCAATCTCAAGCTCAACTAGGACAACCTTCTAGCCAGATGGCCCAACCCCAATCCTCTCAAGTACATCTTTCTGGTCCTGCTCAACTTGGCATGCAAATGGTTATTGCTTCTCAAGCTCCGCCGATTTCCAGCCCCAGGCTGGGCCCCAAACCCAAGATGGTCTTCAGATGCAAGGTGGGTTTCAGTCCCAAACTTCTTATCAAGTGCAGCCTGGTCCCCAGGCTCAGTATGGAGCCCAGCAACCTTATGGTTTCCAGCAACCCGAGGGGCAAGCTCAGTTTGCCCCGTACCAAAATTATCAACAAATGCAGGTGACTTCTTATCAGAATTACCAACAACAGTATGTTTCTCCTGCAGGTCAAGTTGGTAATCAATGGGGCACTAGGGGGCAAATCCAAGGTTAGCTGTCCAGTTATGGCTATAACCCCTATGGACAGAATCCCTACGGACAGAACCCCTATGGATCAGGTCCGTCCGGACAAAATCAATGGGGGCAACCAACAACTTGTTGGAACCCTGGTGCTACCCTTTATCCATGGCCACAGATGTCCTTCAATCCTCAGTTACCCTTCTTAGCAACATTGGAACTGTCGGATGTGTCCAAATTGACTAATGATCCTATCCTTCATAATCCATTCTGGCCACCAGTTCCAACCAAGATTCCCGGTGATTGTCCTAAATTCAATGGAAAAGTTGGAGAAGACCCTCAAGCCCACGTTATGACTTATCACCTTTAGTGTTCGTCGAATTCGTGGCTTGACAATTCGATCCGGTTCCGCCTTTTTCAAAGGACTCTCACCGGCTCTGTTGCTAAGTGGTATATTGAGCTAACTCGCCGATCCTTTCAAGATTTTAACTCATTGGCAATGGCATTTCTAACTCATTTTCAGTTGCCAATTCAGTATGAGAAGGGAACACATCTCCTCACGTCTCTTAAATAGGACATGGCCATGCACATATCTAATCATATACATGAATGGAGACGACGTCGTCGTTTGATTAAGTTCTAGATTCATGATTAGCTCCTGAACGATTGGTTTACAACCTCCTTTGTCCCTGCGATTGCACAAGACATTTCTATGGGGGCATGTGTAACCGAAGAGAAGGCTATTGTGCGTGCTCAATACCTCGACTTGGTTTATTCCCAGTCCGATACCCTATATGATTATTTGCCTGATGCCCTGAGACCCAGAACATCCAAAGCTCCGCCAAAGCCATCTGTTGATGGTGTTATTGGATCTGTAAATCCGTCTTCTAAGAAATCTTCCGCGAACCCTGGGAAGCAAAAGTCGAATGCTTCGAATGAAAATACTTCTCAGGCTATGTCTAATTATGGAAATGCTTTTGAGGTTAACACCGTCCAGTCCACCACGGTGAATAAAGCCTAGAAACGAAAAAAGAAGGGAAAAGGGAAAAATAAATTTGATCAACCCAAGCAGGACTCCCCTAAACCTCCACCCAAGGAAGGAGCCAAACATAAACCCAAGTATCCTTGTCTTATCTGCGACGAGGATCACTACACCAAAGACTGCCCAAGGCGGTTCAAAGTTAGTCGCTTATTGAAAGGTGCTCCTGGGACTCCTGCACTGCTGAAAGAACCTTTCCCCTCACAGCAAACGCAAATGGTGGCTGACCCATCCTCATCTTCTTCTCCCTTTGGTTCTCAAGTGTTTTGGCTGGAACGATTCCCGTTCACATTACTACTCGAGCAAAAGAATATCTGCCACCTGCTGGGAAAGAGCCTGAGGTTCCCTCAAGCGCTCCTTCGTCTAGTTCTGGTCTGCTCCATATTGAGAGACCTAACACTGAGGCACCTATTCGACCCCCTCCTAAAGGTGTACTCCAGAGATATTCTTACAACCCTAATGCTTGTGTTGCCTAGCACTATAGCATCATTGAGGACTTAGCTCAGGCTTCATCAGCTATGTCCACTCTAGAAGTCCTCCAGAGCTGCCCACCCCAGAGGAAGTCCTTTCTATCAGCCATCGGTGGCATCGATCCGGCCGACTCGGATTTGATTACTTTTGATCTCGAGAGCCATGTACCGAGACTGCCTCACTAAATTGCCTTCCTTATCCAGGTCATCATCAATTCTAAAATGATTCATCGTACGGTTATTGATGAGGGCGCTTCAACTTGAATTATGTCTGTTTATTGTTGGAAGGCTATTGGTTCTCCGACTTTGAGTCAGTGTCCTACAACCTTGGAAGCCTTTGACGGGAGAGAGTCTCGCCCTTACGGTATCCTCCAATGCTTTCCTATTACTTTGGAAGGGAAGATTGTTGAAGTGGAAGTTGAAGTCATTGATGCTAATCTTACTTACAACCTCCTTTTGGGTCGGAGCTAGACATATGCCATGCGTGTCGTGGCTTCATATCTATTTCGTGTCATTTTTTTCCCTCATCAAGGGAAAATTGTCACAGTTGACCAGCTCTCTTTCTTCGCTTCCTCTTCCAAAGGCAACGTGCCTTTTGTGGAGCATACCTCCATTCCATTAGAGAGTGTGGGAGCTGGGATCTTTAAAGATCCCACCCTCATGGGTGTCTTTTCACTCCCACTTTCGAACCTCACTTCTATCAATATGATTTCGGTTCGTTCTGATCCTTGGGTCCTTCCCCCCATTGATCAGATAGAATCATGGGGCGATGAGATGCCGTTGAGTCCCACCGAGCTCAACTACGTTGAGATTATTTCTGTATCGGCTCCTCCTTATGAATCTGCTTCTTTGAGCAGAGCTCTTGACCCGTATGCTCATTCCCCTTGGATTGGAGACTATGCTTCTTCGGATCCTTTAAAGGAAACATTTCCTTCTGATGAAGCCATTATAGAGACTATGTCTCTCGAGGAACCCCCTTGGTCCAATCTTCACCATCATTCCTCGTTCCTCCCTACCCATCGGGAAATGCTGGCCTGTCTCGAGCAGTTTGCTCGTTGTCTCCCCGCACAACCCCTTCAGACACCCATCCAGGTATATCAAGTGTCCTCTGAAGGGAACATGGGAAACATCACGCAAACCCAACCGATTGACATCTCTGTTAAACCAGGGATTGTCGAGCATATCTATATTGGAGTAACTTTTACTCCTGAGAAAATTCAGCTTTATATTGGTCTTTTTTGCGAGTTTCATGACGTCTTTGCTTGGTCTTATGAAGAAATGGCCGGCACCGACCCAAGCATTGTGGTGCATGAGATACCCACGTATTCGGGAGCTAAGCCTTTTTGACAACGTTTATGCCCCGTGCACCCCCGAAAGGCTATGGCCATTAAAGCGGAAGTCGAAAAGCTTCTCAAGGCTAGTTTTATCTACCCCATCCCACTCAAAGATTGGGTCTCCAATATTGTCCCTATGGATAAAAAGCAGGGTACCATCAGGGTCTGTGTTGATTATCGTAATATTAATCGAGCCTGTCCAAAGGATAACTACCCCACACCCTTCATTGACCATCTCATTGATGAGTGTGACAGAAGTGAGATATACTCGTTTATGGACGGTTTATCTCGTTATAACCAGATTAATATTGCACCAGCTGATCAACACAAAACCGCCTTTTTCTGTCTGTGGGGCACTTTCTCTTACAAAAAGCTCCCTTTCGGTTTGATGAACGCTGGTGCTACCTTCCAAAGCACGATGTCTTATGCATTTCATGATATTTGACACATCGTGCAGCCTTACCTGGATGATCTACCAGCTCATTCAGCTAAGCGCTAAGACCATCCCGCTCATCTCCGTGAAATCTTTCTTCGCTGTCGACACTACCGTATCCGACTCAACCCGCATAAGTGTGTCTTCTGCGTAGTGTCTGCAAGACTTCTTGGGTTCATTGTCTCTCGAGAGGGCATCCATCTAGATCCCCTTAAAGTCGAGGCCATTCTGAATCTTCCTCCCCCTGCTTCCTTGTAGCAATTGGAGAGCTTGCAGGGTAAAGCGAATTTTTTACGACGCTTCATTCTGAACTATGCCAAGGTGGCCAAAGGTTTTACACGGTTACTAAAGCGAGACACCCCGTTTTGATGGGATGTCTCCACTCAAGAGTCCTTCGAGCATCTCAATGCTCTCCTTGTTTCCGCTCCTTTGTTGCGTCCTCCTAATTATCATTGTGATTACACCTTGTATCTAGCCGCTGCCGATACCACTATTGGCATGGTTCTCATTCAAGATGATGATGATGGCACTGAACACATCATTTATTATCTCAGCTACAATTTATTAGATACAGAATCTCGATATGCTTACATCGAGATTTTGGCATTGGCCTCCATTTTTTGCATCCAACGCTTCCGCCATTATATCTTGTTGTGCACTACGACAGTGATCTATGATTGCAACCCAAGGACATACATCTTGTCATGTCAGCTGCTGGGGGACAAGTACTCGAAGTGGATTGTTATCCTCCAAGAGTTCAACTTGGAATTCACTACTACCAAGTCCAAGAAATCTCTTGTCTTTGCTGAATTGTTGTGCTCTTTTCCATCTCTTACTGCACCCTCTCGGTTAGAGGATCATATTCCGGACGAAACCCTCTTCTTAATCAGCACCCTCGACCCCTGGTACAGGGATATAATTGCCTATTTACAAACATCCTCTTTTCGTCTTGAGACATCTAAGGATGCTCGACGATGGATTCACCATCAATCCCAACCATATCGCATTGTTGGGGACACCGTGTACCACCTCGGTGTTAATTCTGTTCTCTGCCGATGCTTAACACTCGAGGAAGCTGAGAGATTTTTAAATGACTGCCACTCTGGTGCCTGTGGTGGTCACATGTCTGGGTATGCTACTGTACAGAAAATCCTCCGCGCTGGTTACTTTTGTCCCTCCATCTTTAAGGATTGTATTCTTGCCATCCGCTCTTGTCACGAGTGCCAAATCTACCAACGGAAGATGCGTGCGCCTCCTGCTCCACTGCACCCCGTTGTTACCGTCAGCCCTTTTTCAAAATGGGGAATTGATTATATGACCTGTAACCCTCGCTTGGCCCAGGGGCATGGGTATATCATCATTGCCATTGATTACTTCACAAAATGGGCCAAAGCAGTGCCCACATTGTCTGAAGACGGTCACACCGCGGCATAGTTTTTATTTAATCATGTTATCTCACGGTTTGGAGTCCCTCTAGCCATCGTCACTCATCACAGAAAGCATTTCCGTAATCATATGATGACTGAGCTTACAACCCAGTTAGGCCTACAACATGATAGCTCGACTCCATACTATCCTCAGGCCAACGGTCAATTAGAAGCCATCAACAAGGTTCTAGTTACGATGCTTCAATGAACCATTGGCATGCATAAGTCCAACTAGCACTTGATGTTGTTCTTTGCCTTGTGGGCCTACTGAACCTCTGTGAAGGATGCCATCAATTTCACTCCTTTCCAATTGGTTTATGGACTGGAGGCTACCCTTCCCATCGAGTGTGAGATCCCTTCGTTAAAATTAGCTGTCGAATTACTCCCTGACACTACTCCGGTAGAGGAACGCCTTCTTTACCTGGAGCGGCTAGAAGAGATTCGTCGAATAGCCTATTTAGCTATTGAAGAACAGAAGAAGCGAGTGAAAACTCACTTCGATCACACTATTCATCCTCATTATTTTGTTGAGGGAGATTTAGTCCTGCTCTACAATCAAACCAATGATAAGCTGGGGGCATGGAAATTCGAGCCCATGTGGCACGGGCCTTACATTGTAAAGAGAGTTTTGCAAAAAGGGGCCTACGAGCTGATTGACTATGAAGGGAATCCCCTCGATAAGCCCCGGAATGGGCTTTACCTAAAAAAATATTATGCATGAATTCCAGGCACTCTATCTTTTGTACATATGTGTACTTTAGCAAGTGTGTTGGGTGTGCATGTTTTCATGTTTTTGTCTTGGTGTGTCGGCGTGAATGTCGCTTATTGTGCCCTTTTGCTTCCTGAAAATATGTTTGGTTCACCTTACGTTGGTTTCGTTGATGGTGCCTCCCACAGTACACACAGCCTGTCCTCTGCGGCATGGGTGATCTACAATCCTCATGGTGAGCTAGTAGACCTTCAAGGGGTTTGTCTAGGTTGTACCACGAACAATGTTGCTGAGTATAGTGCTGTGATTGAGTTACTAGCTGAGGCGATTAATCTCGGTATTTGAACATTGGTTGTGAACTTGGACTCTCAGCTTGTCATCCACCAGCTCAATGGGAGATATTCCGTCAGAGACCATTGGATTTTAAGGTTATATCTACGTGTTAAGTTGTTAGAAAGGGATTTTGATTTCATCACGTATCAACATATTCCAAGACAATTTAATACGTTAACTGATGCATTAGCCAATTATGTATTGGATAGACATTTGCATAACATGTAATTTAAAATAGCATAAGAAGCATAAAACAGAATAAACCATAAGCATAATATATATATATATATATATATATATATATATATATATTATATATATATATATATATATATATATATATATATATATATATATATATATATATGTATATATATATATATATATATATGTATATATGTATATTGTATATATTTATATGTATATGTATATATGTATGTATATGTATATATATATGTATATGTATATATATATATGTATATATATATGTATATATATATATGTATATATATATATGTATATGTATATGTATATATGTCCAAAATGTTTGCACAACATGCATCATCAAAAAATAATACATGTTTATCTTAATACATCCGGAGACAACATATCTCTCAAAAAATATGCATGAAAGTAAAATCTAGATGAATAATCCCTATGGTGCTCATGGTATCACGTCACTGCTCGCACTAGGCGTCTCAAGAGTCAGTGGATGCGACTGGGCACCCCCACCGTGTGCCTCTGGTACACTGACGGGACATCCGCTAGCCGAGCATAATCTGGAATCCCTCGAGCGTTACCCTCAAGGTTCTAGATAAGTTCTCCCCCATCAGCACCTTCCTCTTGAGGATCTGCTGCAGGATGGTTTCTCCTCGAGATAGGAGACATGCCGGCTGGTCGCTCTAGGCCAATGTCTGCATATACATGTAATTGTTGTTAGAACAATCATGTATTAATAAAATAAAAAAAAAAATCATATAAAAATAAAATAAAAAATAAGTCATACCTAGCTCCTCATCCCAATCCTCTCCCTCTGGTAGTGGGAGATTAGGGTCACCTGTGAAGTCAGTCCCTACATATGACCAATCCTCGACCACGATCAGCTGGCGGCGGAGCCACCCAAAAAACGCAGGCCTCCAATACATTTGCTGTCCTCCCCCCCCTCTAGGTATCAACGCTGCCCAACGAGCCATTCTCGGCTCTCGAGGTACCGGATCAAGTACGAAGGCCCCTTGGCCTTGAAAGATTGGTAATCATTCTAAAATGAATGTCACTAGAATAGAACCATACCCAAACTGCTGCAGTTTGCCACGCTTACCTTTTGTAAGCTGCCTCTTCATGTTGGTAGTCACTGCTATCGCCCAATCAAAGACAATTGGGTTCAGACACTCTGTAGCCAATATAAGTTGGTTCTTTGTTGCCTCGTGGGGTGCCTGTGCCCCCACAGCCCGTGTGATGGTGAATAACACTGCTTTGAGTGTTAGATCTCGAATAGTGGCGATATCCACCTTTGAACTTCCATATCTGAACTGTGCCCCTGGGCACACCCGTGCCATCACCTCCTCCATCTTCTCACCAGATGGCCTGCTACCTGTCAATAGGGGCACCGGCCCTCTGCGCGATAGTCCTGTGATGAAGTGGACGTCAGATACGTCCAGTTCCAGCACTTGATCCTGTATACGGAACACTTGCTCGTGTTCATCCCAAATATTGATCAAGTACCGTAAGAGCTTCGGTTGAGCTCGTAGGTAAGGTGTGAGGAAGTATTTATTTAGCTCGCAATTCCTAAGGGATTCCATGCAATCTTTATCTTCTATGGCCAATTCATCCACTCGATCATGCTCCCTTTCCTTCCATTGGATCACCATTTTGTTTGTTTCCCTGCAACCACAAGATAAAAAAAACAATGATTAAATTTTTAGTAAGCTGGAAAATGGAGTGAAATGCATTTAAAATGTTAAAATTTTGGAAAAAGGATGTGCTCGACCATTGGTACAGGCCTTTGCGATAAAAAGGCCCATTGGCGCGGGTCCGTGCCCGATACCCGCGCTAATGGGCGCAACCCTAACTTTTCAAACTCCGTCCACAGAGGTCAATAGAGCCAGCAAAAACAACTAAAAAATGGACTAAAATGGAGTATGAGAAGATTCCTCTTACCTGGAACTGGCGGCGCTCCAAATGGTCACACGGGTTCATCACAATCGTCAACCGAAGATCGCGCACCAAAAGCACTACTGTCGCTCTCCAATGAGGTAAAAGTAAAAAGTAATTTTTGTTTTTACCATTTTCACATGTTTATCGCTTTTTTAACCCTAAATAGGTTTTAAAAGTCATTTTTATGAATATTTTAATATACATTTTTGTCGAAAATGGATTTTACACTTGTTTTTGTGCAGCGACAGGTTTTTATGCGACTTAGATAGCGAAACGAGTTGTATTTTATACTTTTTCGGACTCGGTAAATACACGAAAAAGTCATTATGGAGTCATCTTTCTGCTCTTTTTTGACTCCCTAAACATGAAAAGAATGACGAGTACTTCCTCTCGACTCGCTAAACGTAAATGAGAGGCGGTCGTCTTTAAACTCTTTTCTGATCGTGTAAAGATGAAAAGATCTTCGGGCCTTCATCGTTTCAGGCTTGTTAACGGTTACGAAACAATGTGGTTTCGATCGCTTTTTTACTTTTTCAGGTCAAGATCACTAATCATGAAAAGTACTCGATCGTAATGGTCGGGCGGTTCTTTCGAGCACTGTTTTATACTTTTTCGAGCTCGAGAGACACAAATTTACGAAAAAGGACACCCCTGGAGTTTACTTTTCTGATGTCTTTTCAAACACTCTAAACGTGAAAATACGCCAAGTTCTTCCTTTGTCAGAGTCGTTAAACTTTTATGACATTGGATTTCGTCGCAGTGACGCTTTACAAGCATATGCTATCCTCGTCAAGCTTGTCATTAAAAAATAACCGGGGTACTCGCTAGAAATGGTGGGGAAAATGGAACTAGAATCGTCGTCGTGTCGACAGTATGTCGCTCTTGAACACGACACTTGTCTTCATTTGTGTCTGGTTGGGGACATCTCATCTCGTTTTTCACTTGCCTCCGTGGGTTTGGGTGATCTTGTTTGACCTCTCATCTGCTCGTTGTCTTGTCACCATGACCTTTGATCATTTGATGTCAAATACTACCAAGTCCACTGTCGTGCCACCAATATGTTTAAGAAGTTGACCTCTGTAGAATAATCTACCTTCCTCTGATAACTCACATAATCCTGATTCACAAAACATATCATCCTCCTCTGTCTCGTGTCGATGATGTGGGAAACACTATGGCCCACCTTCGATCAAGGTCACTTCCTATTGACTTCAGCTCATTATCCAGAAAGTTGACCTAGAGACTCCCTTCAGGTGCCTTGGAGCCTGCATGCCTCAATGGCAGGTTCTTCATGTTCGACGCGAGGTTTTCATCATTGGCCTCCGATTGAATGATTCTATGGGTGTTCGACACTGACTCACGGATTCGCATGCCGTAGATTGTACCTGTAGTACCTTGATGGCCATTGTCATTATTGGTGGTACCTCTCGTGTCTGTTAACAGTTTTCATCATTGGCTGGTAATCAAACGATGTTCCTGCATGTTCGATTTTGACTCCTATATTCGCATGATTGAACATGTACTTTGTTCAGGTCGAGATGGAGCACAAGACCCTGGATTTTGTCTCTTGGGATCTAGGTTGCAATTTTGTGGATTATTATGATTATTACATGACTCATTCACTGGATGGCTGTGACCATGCCGGAGTCTGTTTATTGATCCTCACTGGATGGCTGTGTCCATACCTTGGATCTAGATTTTTTTGTACTCTGCTATGGATGGATGCGCCCATACCATATATATCATGTACTTGAGATATCAGTTGTACTTCTCCACGCAGGTTTTCCGGCGGCTATGTTTTCGGTTGGACATGTTCTTGTAAAGCATTTCACCCCTCTCTCTCTCGCGGGCCTCATGCTTTAGGGGGCATCTGTTACACAACAATTTGTCACCATCCCTGTTACCCCTCTCCCGCATCTTGGAGGACTCATTCCGGGACCTATGAGAGGTGACATTACCTGCAAACACCTGCATTACATTCCCCTGAGCATGAACTTCATTTGCCCTGAAGACATCTCCTGCAAAAAACCCATAAAAACAACCCTTTTTCCGTTAGCGCGGTTTCACTGTGCAGCACTCGCGCCAATGGGGGAAATCCTCCAAAGAGGGTGCGCCAGTTGGTGCTCTGTCACAGAGTCGCACTCGTGCCAGCCAAAATGGGTAGTTTTTTTTAACAAACCAATAACGGAAGATTCATCCTAACCAACTCCTGGACTGAATCTATCTTGAGTTGGGAGGTTTGGCTTCGAATCTCCATAGAGGGGAAGTGGTTTGCCACCTCTCATGGAAGCTTCTTAGTAATAAAGCCAATCCCATGAATATTGTGGATGATCCCAACTCCCCCTCCTCTATCTATAAAAGCTTGTCCATTTTCCTTAGGCAAGCTAGTTCCAGAGATTGAGAATTGTCAAGTTAGCAAAGGCTTCATGCTGCAAGAGCCTTCTTCATTCCCATAAGGCTAAATCTATGTAAGGAGATTCTTGTCCAATAACCAAGGAGAGAGAGGCTTGTTCCCATTCACAACAAGCTTTGCAAGACATGTGCTATTGATCACCTGGCCAAAGGAGGATTTGACATCAGAACTATGGTTGTATTCTTCTTTGTTTATCAATAATAGACGACTATTATTATGCTTCCACTCTTGTTGTTCTTTGTAATAATGATGAGTTATATCCTTTCTGACTGATATATAGTTGCATCTATTGGATTTTATGCTTGTGTTTGTGTCGTTCTTTGTATGTGCAGGTGTCCGTTCACGGAGATCGTGGGGATCGTGACCAGCCGGAGCAAAGGAACGGGAGCATCAACTCTTCTACAAGCACTAGCATTGGAATCTAGGTAGGCCCTCATCATTGGTCTTTAATTTGAAATTAGGAACTTGTGTGATAGCATTGTATGATTGTTGCTAGACCCGATCTGGGCTAGTAGGGATCGCCTCTATCCGCAGAGGGGATTTACCTCCACAACAATTGTTATGCTTGTTTGACTGCAATTATCTCTTGACTTTGTTAATGTGTGTTTGGGGCTTAATTTATTTCTAGTGTTTCTAGGGCTTGTAGGTCACCCTCCACTCATTGTTTGGTCCGCTTTCCTGAGATTGATTACTTCCATTCAGGATTCTTCCTGCAATCAAGACATCTTTTTCAAGTTGCTTTTGGTTCATTGTTGTGAAGTTGTTTTCATTAGTGTCGATTCATGTTGATGCTTTGAAGATTACTTTATCTCTATTGTCAAGAATAAATTACAAATTGTTTGCTTTAGTTGGAATGAAAGAGAGTACTTGTTTTCATTCTTATGTTTCGAAAATAAAAAGTGAAAGGTTTCATCATTTAAGTATTTTTGAGACATTTTTTGAATTAGAAACCATAAAGTGAAAGGAATTTTCATTTTCATTGAGTTGATTTCATTTTCCTTTTCTCATTGCATTAGTTTTCATTGGTTGAATCAAAATGAAAGAAAAATCATTAGTGCATATTAGTGAAAGGAAGGTGATTTTCATTTCTTATAGGATTGCACCGTGGCATTGCATTTGTTAGTGAAATGAAAGATTAGATTTAGTTTCTACATTTTGCATTGGAAATAATTGTGTTTTGATGCATTTTTCTTGTTTGATGCATTATTTGGTTGTTTCTCTTCCTTTGTTAGTTTAGCCTGCATCTAATGAAAATGTTTCATTTTCATCATTTAGTTGCATTATAGGAACTGGTGACATCGTTGAGCCATAAAATTGAATCTTAATCCAAGATAAGCTAAAAATTTACCTCAATTAACCTAAGGAGCATTTGTCACCTAACGCAAATATCTAGAGGTCTGGGCTAGAGACATGTTTTGGTGCCTTTAAACATAGAAGCCACCGTTAACTTCCTAGAGTGTATCCAGAGGGTGAAATACCATCCCAATATGGAAGTATATAGAAGGTTCTTCAGTACTTTCAAGTATATAGGAGACACTTTAGTATGATAAGTATATAGGGATGCTCTCATCAAATGGTTTTGCATTAGACAATGCTAATGCGGACTTGTGCTCCCCATACTGTCGAGTATATATTAGGAGACCCCATTAGGTTGCTATCCTTTAGCCATAGGTAACTGAGTCAGCTTTTGTGTAAACGTGATACACTGAACATAACATTCAGGGATATCGACTGTCATATGTCAAGTCCTTGGTTTCAACTAAGGTGTATATAACAGTTCACAGTTACTTGGTAAACC
This sequence comes from Pinus taeda, assembly GCA_000404065.3. NCBI lineage: Eukaryota > Viridiplantae > Streptophyta > Pinopsida > Pinales > Pinaceae > Pinus > Pinus taeda. Next base: position 64,718 of record APFE031190504.1, on the reverse strand, counting down.
ATCTTGCCTAGTATTACCCTTTTTTATTTATTTGTTGTTTCGTGTCATAAAATTAACTGCGAATGATAACATGCCGAATCCATGTAGTTGATTCTTGGCCCCATATTAGGTAACTCCTTGTAAATTTTATATTTTTAATCAGCCTTGAATGAATCAACTCTTCTTCTTCTACTCTTGAGAGAAAGTCACCGTGGTTGAACCATTGATTTCACCCCACAGTTCCCCTTCATTGTCTAATATTGAAGGGTCATCACAAGGAGTTCATTCGAAGCTTCCACAATCACTTGAAGCTCAAGGATTTGAACTTGGGATTGTCCTGAGTATTCAACCCCTTTCTTTTCATCCACCACCTTCAGATTCTTTGTCACCTCAAGAGTCTGATCCATAAACCCCTGAGAGTCCACAGAGGTTTGTCTTATATCCTCCAAATCCATTATTTGATCCTTTTGTGATATTTCCTTAGCATCCTTACAATCCATACGATCGACCTGGTGTTCCTTTATAGTGATCTCCTTGTACATCTTAGATTCCTCTTCCAGATGTTTCCACTCATGGACTCAGAAGGTGAGATTCCAACCTCTCCTTAAGGTCCTTCAGAAGTCTCCTCTACCCACAATCTTCATGTTGATGAAGAGAAAGAATATGACTTTTCTCCTGAAGGCTTTCCTTTTACGGGAATATTTTCATCTCAAAAACTTCCTGCAACCAGTGGGCATATGCTTCCACATGGTTATACAACCTTGGCTCAATTAGTTTTAGGAACTCCTGATGCTTCCTATTTATTTCAAAATCCTATTTGGTCATCAAATTCTATGCCTACTTCTGGTTCATTTATTCCTAACATGACCTCTCAGATACTTGTAAAAATTGTCGTTATGTTAGTTCCCATTCAACCAACAATTCCATCGCAGCCTTTACCACCGTTTCAAACTTCTATTCTAGTAGAATTGACTATTTTGTTTCATGCTTCTGTAAGTTCCTCAGTCCCTCCATCAAGTGGGAAAAATGTACCACTTCCTTATTCACAGTCTGGGGGGCAAAACCCAAACATTCCTCTTGTGTCAGGTGGAACCCATGTGAGTGGATCACAAACTCACATGGTTGGAGTCAATCAACCTTATCCTGGTGATATTCCTAACCCCGCTGGTTCATCCAGGGCGGATAATATTCAGTAATAATAGCCTTACATGGCCCAAATACCACTCCAACATTCTTATGTTCCATATGGTTCACAAGAACTGCAAAATCCACCATATATTCCACAAGTGGGTCCTTGTGTGCAACCTAGTAAATCTTCCATTCTTGATGCATATGGTCAAATAACATTTGGAACCTACCAATACCCACAAGGAATCTCTCAAGGAATTTTCCAATAATCTTTACAGCAACAAGGGCAATCTTTGTAGCAGTATCAACAGCCTTTGAAGCAACAAATGCAATTTTTTCAACAACCTAATCAACCCTTGTATCTGCAAGGCTGACCTTTGCAGCAACAAGCTCAATCTGTGTACCAACAAGGTCAAACCTTGCAAACACAAGGTCAACCCCTATAGCAGCATGGCTAATCTCTTCATATCCAGGGTCAGTAGGTACAACAACCTTACAATCCATATGATGCACATAATGTTTATCCTCCTTATGATTATCAAAGGCTTATGGTAGGTTAGTATCAACCCTATCCTAGATAAAATCCACCTTATGGTCAAGGTATCCCTCAGTGGGGGCAGAATCAAACCCCCTATGGTCAAAATCCTCCACTTTGGGGGCATAATTCTTACCAACAAGGTTGGAACCCACAGGTTGGGCCTCCTCAAAGGCCTTATATGAATTTTGATCCTCAATTGTTATTTTTAGCTATGTTGGAGCTTCCTGATGTCTCGAGGCTTACGAATGATCCCATTCTTCATTCACCTTACTGGCCTCTAGTTCCTACTAAAATTCTGAGCGATTGCCACAAGTTCGAAGGAAAACCTAAAGAGGACCCTCAAGCCCATGTGATGACATATCGCTTATTGTGTCCTTCCAATTCTTACATTGATGATTATATTTGTCTCTGCCTCTTTCAACGAACCTTGATGGGTACTGCCACAAAGTGGTATGTCAAGTTACCTCGAGGTACCTATGTAAACTTTAATTCTTTGGCTATGCCCTTCTTCACCCACTTCCAGTTTCCAGTTCGGTATGAAACTGGAACTCATTTTATCACCTCTCTAAAGCAAGATACCGTGACCCATATTTACAATCACATCCATGAATGGAGACGTCGGCATCGCCTCATCAAACTTGAAATGCCTGATGAGTTGTTAACTGAATGGTTCACCAAATCATTCGTAAAAAATATCTAAATATATAGAAATCGGTGGATGTATTACCGAGGACCAATCTATTTCTCGTGCCTAGTATTTAGACTTAGTCTATTCCCAATCTGGCACGCTATATGAAATTTTTCCTGATGCTCCAAGACCATCTTCAGATCCAACATCTTCAAAGTCTCCCGATGTCTAACCTATTGATGGTATAATTGGATGAGTTTCTTAGACTTCCACCAAATCTTCTTTGAAAGAAAATTCTGTTTTAGATACTGGTTCTAATCATCCTTCGAAAAATTTGTCAAATCCTGGCAAAACCTCCGAGGTCCATGCTACCCAGTCTACCACGAAAGATAAAGCTTTGAAAGGTAAGAAAAAGGGTAAAAGCAAAGAAAAATCTTATACCTCGAAACATGATCCTCCCAAATCATCTGTTGATGATGCCTCCAAACAAAAACCAAAATATCCTTGCCTCTTTTTTGAAGAATACCATTATACCAAGGATTGTCCCCAACGTGCTGAAGTTAGTCATTTATTGAAAGGGACTTTGGCTGTTTTGAAATAGCCAGTTCCATCACAGCAGACTCAGTTGGTAGACCAACCACAATCCTTTACCTCATCTGGTTCTCAAGTTTTCATGATGATGTGTTCATTGGCTATATTTGTCGCTACTTGATCAAAGGATTATCAAATCCATCAAAATAAGATGGTAGAGAAAGAAGCCACTGATGTACCTTATACTTCTACTCCACCCAGTTCTGGTCCTCTCCATATTAAGCGACCTAATAATGAATCCATTCTCTGACCACCTCCCAAAGGTGTGCTTCAGAAATCATCCTATAATCCAAATGCTAGATCATCCTATAATCCAAATGCTAGAGTTGGTGAACATTATAGTATTGTTGAATATCTAGCTCAAGCGCCTTCGACAATGTTTGCTGTAGAAGTTCTTCAAACATGTCCAACAGAGTGTAATTCATTATTGTCTGCTATTGGAGGAACTGATCCTGCTGATTCTAGTTTGATTACCTTCAATCTCAAAAACCATGTTCCTCGTCTTCCTCATCAGATTGTCTTTTTGATTCAAGTTATTATAAAAGGAAAGATGATCCATCAGACTGTCATTGATGAAGGTGCATCCACCTACATCATGTTTCTTTCATGTTGGAAAGCCATTGGCTCTCCACCCGTTAACCAGTCCCTAAACACCTTGGAGGCCTTTGATGGCAGAGGCTCCCATCCTTATGGTATTATCATCCCTTTGGAAGGGAAGGCTTTCAAGCTAGAAGTGGAAGTTGTAGATGCTCTAAATTACAACCTTCTACTTGGGCAAAGTTGGACCCATGCCATGTTTTGTGTGGTTTCCTCTTTGTTTCAGGTGCTCCGTTTTCCTCATGAAGGAAAAATTGTCATTGTTGAACAATTGTCTTTTTTCTCTTCTCGTGCCTCGAACGGAAACATCCCATATGTGGGAAATACCAAAATTTCGTATGAGACCATGGGGGTAGGTCTTTTCAAATATTCTTATTTAATGGGAACTTTCTCTCTCCCACCTCTACATGTTGCCTCGATTAGTATGATCTTTGTTTCTACATATCCATGGATTATTCCTTCTTGAGATCAAGATTGATTCATTTGGTGATGCCATGCCGCTAAGTCCGTTGGAACAATCTTATCATGAAATTTTCTTGGATTCAGCAAATGCTTCTAAAAGTCATGTTGTTCTCAGTATGAACTTGGATACCTATGTGAAATCTCCTTGGCTTGGTTCTTGGGATTCCCTGGATCCTTTGAATGAGACATTCCCCATAGAAAAAAGTATTTTTGAGGTTATGTCTCTTGAAGGAACTCCTTGAAACGATATTCATCATCGTTCTTTGTTTCTTCCAAGCCTAAGTGAAATTCCTTCATGTCTTGAAGCTTCCGTTTCTCATAACTTGACACATCCACTTCAAACACCTATTTTGGTGCACAAAGTCTTGTCTAAAGGTAATATGGGAAATGTTATTGCAACCATGCCGCTTGACATTTCCGTTAAACCTGGAATTGTTGAGAACATTCACATTGGGGTTTCCTATTCTCCTGATGAGATCAGGGTTTACACTTCTCTTTTCAATGAATTTCAGGAATGATGATGTCTTCACTTAGTCGTATGAGGAAATGACTAGTATTGATCCAGCTATTGTGGTGCATGAAATAACCACGTATCCTGATGTGAAGCCCGTTGTCAATGGTTCTGTCCCATGAATCCTAGGAAGGCTGTTTCTATTAAGGAAAAAGTTGAAAAAAATTTAAAATCTGGTTTTATCTACCCTATCCCATTGACATATTAGGTTTATAACATTTTTCATGTTACTAAAAGGTAGGACACGATCTTAGTTTGTGTTGATTACTATGACACCAATTGTGCATGCCTGAAAGATAACTATTTCACTCCGTTTAGTCATCAAATAATTGATGATTGTGCCGAGAGTAAGGTTTTCTCTTTTATGTATGGTTTTTCCGGTTATAACTAGATCAATATATTCCCTGTTGATCAACAAAAGACAAACTTTATTTGTCCATGGGGGACTTTTTCCTATAAGAAGCTCCATTTCAGCTTGAAAAACGCTGGTGCTACCTTTCAGAGAGCAACGTCATATGCTTTTCATGATGTTAGAAACATTGTTCAACCTTATCTAGATGACTTACCAACACATTCTACTAAGCGTCATGACCTTCTGGACCACCTTCGAGCCATATTCTTGCACTGTCGATATTACCATATTCATTTTAATATGCATAAGTGTGTCTTTTGCGTAGAATCTGGTCGTCGCCGAATTCTATAAATATTCCATGTTGCTTGGGGCTTATTATGGACCATCGCCTACTCCTTCTGATCCTAGATCGTCTAGTGTTTACATGTTTCAGGAATCACGGGCTGCCTAAAAGAGATTTGGTATGCCTTCACAACAACCATCTCCTCTGTAACCTCCTGCTCCTAACTCAACCGACTCTTTAGGTACAATTCTTCCCAGCCCATTTTCTTCTAATAGTATCTCTCTTGACCCTTTTCAAGTTGGAATCATTCCCCTAGGTATTAACCATTCGGTAGAGTTTCCCCAAGGACATTACCCTTTTGGTCAGATACATTTCTTATCCCCACCCCTGGAATTTATTATACCCTTGTCATGGCTATGTCGAGTTTACCTAACATTACATTCGGGATCCTTGTTTGGTACATTTATCCTCCCACAAACACTCCTCCTAATCAACTCAAACCTTTCACAACTTTGAACCTGATTCAACATATTGTTCCTACCTGTTCCTTTGATTCAGTTCCACAACAACCTTAACAGGAAGCCAATATTGTTGCAAAACCATCTGATGAGGGGGGAAAGCCCAAAATAGGGACCCAAAGACAAGGCACCCCAAACAACTCTAGTTCCTCCTAAACCGCCAAAGCCTCCTACTCCATGCACTTTGTGTGATGTTGTTGGGAATGCCACCAATAATTGTCCTGATCTCCCTCATATCAAGAATGTGGTGTTTGATAATTTTCTTGACTCTAACATCCCTGAGGTCCATGTTGTCGCCGAATTCTATAAATATTCCATGTTGCTTGGGGCTTATTATGGACCATCGCCTACTCCTTCTGATCCTAGATCGTCTAGTGTTTTCATGTTTCAGGAATCACGGGATGCCTAAAAGAGATTTGGTATGCCTTCACAACAACCATCTCCTCTGTAACCTCCTGCTCCTAACTCAACCGGCTCTTTAGGTACAATTCGTCCCAGCCCATTTTCTTCTAATAGTATCTCTCTTGACCCTTTTCAAGTTGGAATCATTCCCCTAGGTATTAACCATTCGGTAGAGTTTCCCCAAGGACATTACCCTTTTGTTCAGATACATTTCTTATCCCCACCCCTGGAATTTATTATACCCTTGTCATGGCTATGTCGAGTTTACCTAACATTACATTCGGGATCCTTGTTTGGTACATTTATCCTCCCACAAACACTCCTCCTAATCAACTCAAACCTTTCACAACTTTGAACCTGATTCAACATATTGTTCCTACCTGTTCCTTTGATTCAGTTCCACAACAACCTTAACAGGAAGCCAATCTTGTTGCAAAACCATCTGATGAGGGGGGAAATCCCAAAATAGGGACCCAAAGACAATGCACCCCAAACAACTCTAGTTCCTCCTAAACCGCCAAAGCCTCCTACTCCATGCACTTTGTGTGATGTTGTTGGGAATGCCACCAATAATTGTCCTGATCTCCCTCATATCAAGAATGTGGTGTTTGATAATTTTCTTGACTCTAACATCCCTGAGGTCCATGTCACCTTACCCAAGTCAACTAAGAATAATAGATCCTTACACATGAATCACCCTTGCTCGTTGTGTGATAACTATGGCCATTATTGCCATCATTGTCCCTATCTTGAATATTTTTGTGATACATTTAAAGTGATTTGCGAGCTAGATGTTGCTCACAGTAATTCCACTTCCCCTCTTCCTGTGGGTTTTGGTCCCACTGTTATGCCAGAATAGGAAGTTTCCCAAACCACCATTGTGATTTCCCCTCCTGATCTCAACATGACGGATAGTTCTGTCCCTATTCTGTACCTATCATCATCCATGGGATCAATATATTGGGGCTCTCTTGACATTTACTATTGTGATTATGTCTAACCTTCTTCGGCGAACACTTCGGTCTCAACTTTGGTAGATGCTACATCTACTAGTCATTTTTCTACCCTTGTCGATGATGCGCATGTGAACCTTGTCTCTCATGAAGATGCCTCAAGTAGCTACTATTCATCATGTGGTTTCTCTTCCTCGTGTCCTCCCATATTTCATTTTGATGAAGACATCATGGAATCCATGACCACCCCTGATTATCCTTGGGATGATATGCACCATCGTGCGTACTTCCTTCCGCAACAAACCCATGATCAATATGTTGTGGACTCCAAATATTTCATCCATTCTGAGGTTAATTGGTTTAAAAATCCATTACTTTAAACCACATCCACCTTGTGGCCATCACATTTCCATCTAATGTTTGGGTAAGGGAAAATCGAATTTTGAGATTCCAAGAGAAGCGATTCTCCCCAACCCTCTTAGTGCATCTAGTAGTGTTGAATCTATTATCATTATTTTTATGTAGTTAGAAGAACATCTAGAGTCTCATATCACTCTAGATCACCATAGGGGTGATCTACTTAATCATCCCTCCATCTTACATCAACAACCCAGTCCCTTAGACATTGTTTTTTTTCAACCACCATGTCGTTTAGGTGAGCATCAATTCACTATATCTGAAGCCACTTTTTGGTATAGTGACACCATATATGTGAACCTAGAATTTCAGTCTATTCGATTCATATACACAATGCCACATGAGATTGGTTATCAACCATTTCCTTTCCCTTACTGCATCCTTTATCTGTTCTTCCTACAAGAAGACATCCATAAAAAACAATTGGTGAACCACATCATCAAAATGTGTTTGGATTCCACTACTCTAAATACATCTGGTATTCCCATAACAGGCTACATCTATCCATACAAAACTAGGGGGAACATATTCCCCTTCATATTATCATCACCCTTTGGAGGATCTCGTGTCACTCGGGTTGAATGCTCAAATCCCTTATTGGAGAACTTGGAACACAATGACACTCCACATCCTTATCTAGATAGGGACATCATTCCCACCTTTTCATACCTGATTAGTTCCCTCCATCATCATATGCTGGGGGGAAATATCTCATGCTTGGGGGCATGATGGAACCCCTGGCCATCTCATTTGTTTAACATCAAGCTCGGCCTAGACCTCAACGATCTAGGTTTGGTTGATTATCCTCTGATTTTTTGGATATTTTATCCTACCAGCCTCTACAGCAAGCCATATATGCATCATATACTGTAGATTCTTCATACCATATCTTCAACTATTCTACTTTATGTGATACCGCATTTACCATCCAGTCCCCATGTTTGACTTGGTGGGCAGGGATGATTATAGACCCCTCTAGTAGGTTCATTCCCTCATTTTTCCTTTACTGCCTTGATTCTTCACAGGGAACCATCCTTCCAAGAAGAATTAAGGCCATCTTTATACAAGTAAGACCACCTACCTGAAAGTCACAAATATAGATTCCAATGGTCAATTTGTCCACTACGATATCCTCGAGATTTAGGGACTTATCCTCTTATCCAAATTCTCCAACAACTCATTGTGCAAATGAAATTGATTTGGGGGTAAGAAGCACTTTTATAGGAAAACCCTATTTTCTTTTATGTAACCCATTGTGACCAAACCATAGCTCAGTTTGATGAACTATCTGCATCATTGGAAAGCTCTCACTGAGTTATATAATGGTTCTCTCTTTATGTTTGGTAATTTGACACTTCACTAGGAAGCCATTTTTTCCATGAGGTCTCACTTTCCCACTTACTAAAATTAAGTTTCTTCATATGAACCACTTTTACTCTAGTATCACTTTACCTTTGCACTGGTCAACGCATGTGTCAATTTTTGTCATGAGTAACCATTTTTACTCATGTTTTTATGGTCCCCTTCGGGCTTCTCCCCTATGGAAACATCATCGAGGCACCCTTGTTCAAAAAATCAGAGATGAGTCACCCTTGAATCTATGGAGTCTGTTTCGAGTCCCCTTGAGCCCAGCTACAGTGTCCCATACATATTTGTGTCACATTCATCCCATTCTGTAGAAAATCCTATAGATTCACAAGCTCATGCAATGTACTAAAGCACATGAGAAGAATCTACTTCTACTTTCAATCAACGGAAGCTAATAGATCGATGAAAACAATATGAACAAGAATAAGATAAATCAATGGCACATAACACAAGATGTATCTATGGAAAGCCACTGTTCAAACCCCCACTATGTGTATTTTCATATATTAGAAATATGAGTGCATATACAAAAAAATTTCTCACTAGAACAATTCTGCACAAGTATGCTCAACTCTCTCATCTCACAAGCTAGCTCTTGGCCAATGCTTAGCCAATTATTAAACTCTTCGAGCTCCTAATCTCTTGTGTAATTCCTAGGATGATTATCCCGTATTTAAATGGAATTCATGCTTCCAAAACTGCGCAATCCAAACATAGGATCAATCTCTGATGCATGCATGATATTTACACTCCAGTAAATAATACCACTGATAGTACATTGTCCCTGCACTCTAGTCTCAACTGAGTCTTTCTCTGAAATGACATGCATGAGATTCTAATGAGGAAAGCTTTAGTTAACTGGAGTAGCACTAGTGGATGCATTAGTGCACCAATTGACTGTTAGTCCTCTATTAGTTCCAAAAACAATTTAGAACTAATTTAACTGAACTTAACATAGTAAACTATCTGATCTAATTTCCAACTCAATTTAAACTCATAATGAACCCCTAAAAATTAGGGAGAACATATACATGAATTCCAAAAGACTTCCAACCCGGAATTACTCAGTTAATTAAGATAATTAAACTTAATTAACTATTTAAAAGTTTCTATGAGAATAGAATTTGATTTTAATTCTCACTTTAATTAAAGGACAAATCATACTGGAATTTCTTGTTTCCATTTCTCAACATTCCCTCTCAACAAGAAAGGGATTATCATTTACCTCGATCCTGTCTCTGTGAAACTCGAATTTACATCTTGAAAATTCCTTTGTCAAAATGTCTGCATCTTTTTCCTCTGTGGGAATGTACTCTAACAACATAATCCGCCTCAATAAACAATCTCTTAGATGAATATATCAGATATAAATATGCTTGGACCGATCATGAAAAACTGGATTTTCAGAGAGTTTCATATAAATCTTATTATAGCAGTAAATCATAGTTGGATCCATCTGCTGACCAAACAAACCAACCAGGATCTTCCTCATCTAGACAACATCACATGTTTCCTGATTCGCAACCATTTACTCTACCTCTGCCGAACTGAGTGAAACCAATATTTGTTTCCTTATGTACCAAGAAACTACTGTTGACCCAATATTGAAGATATCTCCTGATGTGCTTTTCCGGTTAGATGGAATCCCTGTCCAATTTGCATCTGTGAAGCCTTGAAGCTTTACACCCTTTGTCCATCTATACCATAATCCATGCTTAGAAGTGCCCCTAAGGTATCTCAACACATGCTTTTCTGCCTTCCAATATAGTTTGGTAGGCCTAACCATCACTTGACTAAGCTGGTTAACTGCATAACGCATATCCAGTCGTGTGTTCACCAAGTACATGAGTGAACCCACAAGATGCCTATAAAAAGTAGCTTCCACTAATTCCCCTAAAGTAGATCCTCCTTCCTCCAGTTACTTGCTAGTGGAGTCTCCATGGGTTTGTTGCTCTCCATGCAGAATCTCTTGAGTATCTCATTGGCATACTTTCCCTGAGACAAAAACAACTCCCCATATCTGTGCCATACCTCAATTCCAAGAAAGTAATGCATGAGCCTCATGTCCCTCATATGAACCTCTCTTTCAAGGTCCTCCTTGCAAGCCTTGATCAACTGATCATCACCTACTAGTGTGAGATCATCAACATAAGTACAATGATCAACAACTTACCTTCCACCGCTATGTGGTACAGGTTCGTATCCTCTTCACTCTTCGTGAAGCCCAACCCTGTGCAGTAGCTATCTATCCTGGTGTACCAAGCATGGGGTGATTTGTTAAGCCCATATAACACTCTCTTGCTCTGCACACATGTGACTCATGGGCAAAGGTTTCAAAACCTTCAAGATGCTCTATGTACACCTCTTCCTCAACCATTCCATTAAGGAAGGTTGTCTTTACATCCATATGATGTATCTTCCAACCCATCTGTGTTGATAGTTCCAATATAGATCTAATTGACGAGTACCTTGCAACAGGAGAAAAGGTCTCGTCATAGTAAATCCCCTCTACCTATGAAAATCCACAGGCCACAAATCTAGCCTTATGCTTCTCCACACTACCATCTATAGCTTTATTTACCTTGTAAAACCAATAGGATCTCAAAAATGACTTGTCCTCCAGCCTCAGGACCACATCCCAAACACTTTTATGAACTATGGAGTCATACTGCTCCACCATGGCATCAACCCAAACCGGTTGTTGCACTGCTTCCTTAATTGAAGATGGCTCTATCACAACACATTTTCCATAAGAGCCATGTATCAAGTGTACCTCTCACGTGACCTCCTCTACCTGCGCTGAGAAGTGGGTGCTCCCATATTCTCCCGTGCATCATCCAACAATCTGTCGGCTCTCTGGTGCACACTCGTCCCTCTCTGGAAGACTATTCCTGAATGGATGTCTCCACTCCTGGATCATCTACATGTGGCTCCTCCACATAAATCTGAGGCTCCTCAACCTTAGGAGCTAAAATCTTCTCATCTGCATGTAGCTGAAGCTCCCTCTCAAGGGAAACTCACATGGCCTTCTCCTTATTGAATCTAACATCCCTGCAAACCATTGTTACCTTGTTGGTTTGTAAGTACACTCGATAGTTGTGAGGTGTATCAGTGTACCCCATAAATATCCCCAACTCTGTTGTAGGCTCAATGTTCTTCCTTGCATCTTTGGTCACATGGAAATATACCGAAGACCCAAAAATCCTAAAGCGACCAACATCTAGCCTCTTACTAGAATTTTGAAAATTTTTGAATCGAACAAGTCAAAAATAATATTGTAGTAAATTGATTTGCATTATCTACTTGTGTTCTTCATTTAACAAGTTATTTTCAGATATTCGGAAAATATTAATTTAAATATACTACAGTCTACACCCATATACAAATCAAGTACTGAAAAATGAATGAGACAAGCACATAAAGCACACACTTATTTTTTGGACTAAACATCCCTGGAAAAACCCAATGTGGGAAAACTGGTGCAACAACTCTGAAGGTTTTTTATTATTAAGTAGTAGTTTTGAATACAAATGTTGATTTCCCTCCTCAAAAATGAGTGACATAGAAATATAATGGTGGAAAATATGAGTGAGTTTTACCTCACTTCATGCGGCAGATTCTGGCTTATATGGCAGCAAAACTAGTCGTCCCTGACTACAAGTGCACTGCCCCTTCACATTAACTCCGTGGGCCTACGTGGAACTCTTTGAGGCTCTAGCTCTTCTACCCACTACGTCATCTTTCCCAACTGTTTTGGCTATTCCCGATAGTTTTAGGTCTCTATGTGGAAGGCAACTTTCTCCCTTTGTGCTGGCCCTTGTGGCTTTGCGTAAGGCCTGCGTGGGCCTAGAATGACCTAACATCAGCTCTCCTGGCTACTTTACTGCCTCCACAAGCTTCTCTCCACCTCTTTGTCAGTATTCCCGAACTATCCCTACCCCTTAGCTGCAAGATCTCCCCAATTTATTTTCCTCTTGAGAACTTCTCCCTCAGAAAATCGATTTCCTTAATCTCTTTGTGTGTGTTCTCCAACTGAGCCTAAGCCTCCTTTTATACTTTTCCTATTGAGAAACCAATGACCATGATCTAATATATAATCAATGGATAATATTAAATTATAATTGATCCTCGTCTCTTAAAAGCTTCTCACCCATATTTTCATTAATACCCATTAATATTTTATTTTTCCTAAGTTTAGACTTAGGAACCCCATTAAAAATATTAATTATTTTAATAAAACACAATCCGGGTGGAATTTAACCAAACTTTTTCTGGGTCTTGGAGATCTCATGTGTTCTAGCCCCTCCACAAATTTTTAGAACTACATCACATTTGATGCTACCCAAAAATCAATATTCCCTCTAGCGAGGAATGTGCTCTGGTAATACTTCCTAGAAGAAGTATCACATTGATCCACGACATCAGTCCTCTGCGTTGTTGATGCTTGGCATGCTACCCATCATCCAATGCACTGCTACAGTCTGTGTTGCTTCCCATGACACTTCCACTGTCACTGCTATTTGTACTGCAACCCCCTCTAAATATGTTGCATGATGCTGCCCATAGCACTGCCACTACTAACTGCTGCACTGCAACTCAGTTGCTGAGAAGTAAGAAATTGATAATCCACCCAAAAGAAGACATGTTGGTTAGTCCGGATGCCCATTGATGTTGAATCTACATCTGCTACTAATTTGTACTGACCCTTTGATGCTACTGCGATTCTGTTGTATCTTCTCTCTTCTTTCCGCACTGCTGCAACACTCCATTGCGCTGGTTCAGACTTTGACACTCTAGTTCTTCCACTGTTGCTCCATCATCCCTGACACCAACTAACTCCTGTCATTATACTACTGTCATTAAGGGCTCCCATAGACATATTTGATCCAAGAGTTTGGGTACTTCAAGGATCCTGCCTCTACTGTAGTCCTCCCAACTATAGCTCAATATCGCCGCACCTCTTCTCTAGAGGTGCATGAGCACTCATGGAACAATCATCATCATCACCCTCTTTGTTAGCTTGCAGTTGAGTAGCCTTTGAGTTAGACTTCTCTTATTTTCCCTTCTTCCAAAGGCATTGTGTGGCAGAATGATCCATTTCTCCACATCTGAAGTATCTGACTTTGGATATGTCCTTATTTTTTCTCTTCCACTTCCCTTTCTATTCTGCTGGTGCGAGAGCCACATCATCCTCTTCCTCCTTCTTGACTTGTATCCCTTTGTTGCTTCTTCCCACCTTGGCCAACCGTATGATCTCTTCCCGTCGTAGAGCTGCCCACATATCCTCCCAACTAGGAAGAGAAGCCTTGCCCAAGGTGCTTTTGACAAAGGTTTCCTAGTCATCAGTGATTGCATTCAGAGCAGTCCTGACAATAAATTCAGGATTTGATGTGGTCCCTATGGAAGTTAGTTGGTCATGGATCCTTTGCAACCTGAGAAAGAAGCAATCAATTTCTTCTCCCTTCTGCATCTGAAATTGTCTTAGATGACTCTCAAGCAAAATCTTCTGCTAAAGGAAGTTCCCTCATACAATGTGGTAAATGCCTCCCACATTTCCCTTGTTGTGTCCTTCTCAGCAATATGTGGGATCACATGATCCTTGAACCCATCCATTATCATGCACTTTGCATTTTCCTGAGCCTCTTTATACTTCTTGAGAGGGTCACCATCAACTGGAACAACAACCATCCTCAAGGCATAATCCTTGATGTGATTTTTATCCAAAACTGCTAGGATCCTATCTTTCCAGATGACGAAGTTGGATGCTCCATCCAACCTGTCTTGATCCCTCAATCCATTAACAACCATCTCTACTCAAAATAATTTCAAACTAGTTCTCTTCTCCCTCTTTTGTTGCTGCCTCAGAAAAAATCGGATTTGGATTTCTACGGTGCTAGAAATCCTCTAAGGAACAAGCTCCCTCTGAATTTCGATTTCCTTTATAGAAATCCTTCCTCCAACCACTATCGAACCACCCCCCTTTGATCTCTCTTTGCTGCTGCTTACCACTAGATCTAGATTTCTTAGCAAGAAATTTTCTGAGGAACTAATTCCCTCTACTTTTCTTCTGCCCCACTAGGTATTGTTCTACACCAAAAGAATCAGCACCCCACTAGCAACTCCAAAGGAAATATGCACTGCACCTCTAGCAATGACAACTGAAAAGTGAGACTCAATAGTCTCTATGCTGGCTGAGTAATCACTGCATTGCCCTTTCTAGCAAAAGCGTGACCCAATCAGGCTGACAGAGGGTCTACATGAGGTTCCCTTGGTGACTGCGTCACCCCTTCTCTGCTCTCTTGGCCAGAAATTGCACTCTTTTTTGGGACAACTGTCTTCAACACATATTTTCCTTTGTCCCTTTGCTGCTGGATTCAGTCCTCCTTGATTTGTAATCGCTCTGATACCATGTAAATTTTTTGGAATCGAACAAGTCAGAAATCCTACTGTAGTAAACTGGTTTTCATTACCTACTTGTGTTCTTCATTTAACAAGTTATTTTCATAAATATTCAGAAAATATTAATGTAAATACACTACAGTCTACACCCATATACAGGTCAAGTACTGAAAAATAAATGAGTCAAACACACAAAGGACACACTTATCTTTTCGACTAAACGTCCCTAGAAAAACCCAACGCGGGAAAATTTGTGCAGCAGCTCTTAGGGTTTTCTATTATTAAGTAGTAGTTCTGAATACAAATTCTGGTTGCACTCTTGATAAACCAGTGAGAAAGAAATACAATGGCAGAAAACCTAAGTGATTTTTACCTCACTTCACTCGACATATTTCGGCTGATCTGGCAGCAAAACGGGTTGTCCCCGGCTACAACTGCGCTGCCCCTTCACAATAACTCTGTGGACCTCCGTAGAGCTCTCTAAGGCTTCGCATCAAATCTTATTCCCACTGCGTCAGCTTTCCTGGTAGTTCTAGCACTTCCCGGCAATTACGGCTCTCTATGTGGAAGGCAACTTTCTCCTTCCACGATGGCCAATCTAGCTCTGTGTCAAGGTTGCGTGGGCCCAGACTAGCCTAACGTCAGCTCTCCTGGCTACTGTACTACCTTCACAAGCTTATCTCCACCTCACTATCATTATTCGCAAACTATACCTGCCCCTCAGTTGCAATATCTCCCCATTCAATTTTCCTCCTGAAAACTTCTCACCTCAAAAAATTGATTTCCTAAATCTCTCTGTGTGTGTTCTCCAACTGACCCTAAGCCTCCTTTTATACTTTCCTGTTGAGAAATAAATGGTTGTGATCTAATCTCTAATCAATGGCTAATATTAAATTAGAATTGATCCTCATCTGTTAGAAGCTTCTCACCCATATTTTCATTAAGACCCATTAATATTTTATTTTTCCTAAGTTTAGACTTAGGAACACCATCAAAATATTAATTATTTTAATAAAATATAATCTAGGTGGAATTTCACCAAATTATTTCTGGGTCTTGGATATCTCATGTTTTCTAGCCCCTCCACAAAATTTTGGAGCCATAGCACATCCGATGCTACCCAAAAATCAACATGAATAATCCTCCTCTAGTGTCTTCATCTCAAGTATCTGATGTGGGCTAGTTCTTAACATAAATTGTTGTGTTGCATGCCTTAGCCCACAAGTGAAGTGGTAGGCCCTAATCATGTAACATCGCCCTCGATGCCCCTATTATGCTTATGTTCTTCCTCTCTTCCACCCCATTCTGCTTAGGGTTATGGGGTGTCATCAACTCCCGTTTAATCCCTTCCGCTGCACAGAAGTTATTAAACTCATTTGATACATACTCACCACCATTATCACTTCATAGATATTTAACGTTCTTTCGTGACTCTTTATCCAACAATTCTTTAAACTCACAAAACTTTGTGAAAGTTTGAGCTTTTTTTTGCATTAAAAATATCCAACATTTACGAGAATAGTCATCAACAAATATTAGATAATCATTGTGTTTGGTCATGGATGATGTTGAGAATGGTCCACACACATCTAAAAGGAATCAATCTAGAATAGATTATGCTCGACTGTTGATGAGCACTAGTATTGTAGCAAGGATGTTGCAACTCCTGGGGCTACTGACTTTACTTCATCAACCTGGGGTTCGTACAAACTTGGAGGTGATAGTGTTGTATACACAATAGATGTAATTGGTCTACTCTTTGTCACTGCTGAGTTGGGGTGATAGACCACTAGGGTTTCTCAAAGCAGCCTTCTATTGACTAGAAGAATTTTGATTACCAATTTGGAGAAGGGAAATTTACCCTAATTGGAAGAAAAGAAATGTTGTCTATTGCATGAAGGAAAGACTGAAAGAAATGCTTGCAAAGCAACATGAAATCCTCTGCCTACTTGCTAACATAATTTGCTTGTAAAAGAAACCAATTTTAACACATGTGAGATTTTAACTAGTCGAAGCATGAAATCTTATCTAAAGAGTGCTAATATGTTGTGTGCAAGAATAACTATAAAAGAACTTTTTTCTTTTTATCTTTTTTCTTCAAAAATGTAAATGCTAATCATGCTTAGTTCTTTGGCAGGGGAGATGGGTATGAAGGAAAAGGAGTATAATGGTTTAGATGACTTGGAGGGAAAGTAGGGACCTAATCCAGGCTTTTAGTGATGATTTTTCTCAATTCAGGCTCAAAATATGCCACTACAGGTTTTCCTCCAGGATGTCTACAGGTAGTACTAGTTCACCTACAAGATCCCCTATTTTACTACAGGAACAGACTGAAAGCTTAGGGAGTGGTCTAGAAGGTGGGGTGGAGCTTCGAAAAGGTGAATAAGGAGGGAATAAGTCATGGGAGTGATAGGAACTTACTTAGAGCTCAAGCCAAATCTTTAAGATGGTTTGATTTGCTCAACAGAGATGACAAGTTTTCCTCATAAGACAAGAATTCGAATTGAGACCTTAGTAGCTTTAGGCAATCATGGGTGGATATGGCTTGGCTGAGGTTGATGAGATGAGGTCTCCCTATAATTTAGAAACTCCTGCAATCAACAAACATCATTCTTGGCATTCATATATAAACTCATCAAGAACAAGAAAGGTGTATTTGAGTAAAAGAAAACAAAGTTATCACCATTTACTTTCTAAGCTCATGCATGTAAATGCTTGGTAGCAACATGAAAGTGAGATGAAATCAGTACAAAAATTAAGAGATCAGAAAATAACAATTGCAACTTATTTATGAAACTGCAAGATAATGACTTAATTAGCAATAAAACCCTAAATTACACAAAAACAAGAATTTTGTCTTTTTGGGCTGCATGAGAAGTGTTCCTCAAACCATGATCCCGGAAAGGGAGAAATGAGGTGAAAACCACTTTCTATCAGCCTTTTTGGAATATATTCTTATCACTACAATGCTATTGTTATAACTATCCACAAATGGAAGAAAATTAATTAAATCTACCAATGATTGCAAATTAACAATACCAAAATCAGTTCAACTCTACCTATGAATCTAACCTAAGAATACATATACAACAAGAGGAACCTTTGCTGTTAGGGTTGGGCCCTAACCCAGGAGCTTCAGCCCTATAAGTCAACTCAGTTCTCAATCAAGGGAATGCTACTCATTTTCATTAAAGAAATCAGAAATACATAAGAGTGCTTGGTTACCATGCTTGAAATCAAAAATGGCTTAGCTATCTTGAACAAAAAATCCCAATCCTAATGAGGCCCTAGGTCTCTTGATTGATACAAATGAAGTTATCAACAACTTCCTTAAATTTAGGGATTCTTGGATCCAATATCGAGATCAACTAGTCTTCAAGTATCACTGGCTTGGCTGCTAATTAACTTCATGACTCTGTTGCTTGCAACTTCGAGCTGATGATATTTTATTGAGGAATTTTCGAGTGAGTGAGGAGTTAAGGAGGGAGATCATGTCTCCTATAATCCCTCTTTCTTGTCTCCATTTGAGTTCCTGCACTTTAATTAACCAAAATTTTCTCCAAAACCTACAATCAATGCACATTAGACCACTAGACATGATATCCCATCTTTACTCTCCTCATTAAGAAAAACATAATTAAAACATGTAAATAATGATGAGAAAAGCTGATTTTAGTAAGCTGGAGGTGTATTAAGGTCCATATAATTTACCCATTGATGAGACTCATAATCACCCCTACTGAAAATTTCGCTCATCCTCTGAGAAACGCAATCTATGTCCATGTCTTTCATTGCTTTGGTGGCCTCCCTGTCATTCCATGCTTCTACTATAGTCTCCTCCTCTTGTGGATAAAACTGTGCATTCCTCTCTACTTCTTCTCACTTATTTCTTTCTTCTTCTTCCTTTCTCCCCTCAAACATACCCAAAAGAAATGGTGGGTTGAGTTTTAATCCAATTGAGTTGACCTTGAGTCATTGTAATGTTTTCTTATACATTGGGACTCTCTCTAGTGCATCCCTAATCCTATTAGGAGAATGATATTCTTTGATCTTTAGATTGTAGGGTAAGGCATTCCATCTCCTTTGGAAGGCTTTTTGGCTATCATCTCCTAGCAATCTCAACATGCCTTCAAAATGAGTGACTTCATGTTCTTGTACAATAAGGTATCTTGTTTCAAGCTTGGGATCATTTGCAATGAGGTTGTGAGTGCTAATGACAGCCATTGGGTTAGACTATTTTGCTCTGATGAAAAGGGGTTCTAATTCTTCTCTTGCCAATACCATTTTCATTTTTATAACTCTCGCTTCCTCATGACTCATCCAAGATGCCAAGGCCATTAGTTGTAAGTCCCCTAGATTTGGATTTTGGTCCCACACATTTAAATATGTTTGAGCTAAATTGTGTAGGTAGAAATCAGATACCTTTACTCTATCCTCCAGGGTGCTTTGATCACAGAGGTCAATTAATTTCTTGTAGTCTTGGAAAGGCATAGTTCCTCTTTGTGCTAGGGTTTTTATCTGAAACTGCAGCCATTATTCTTTGAGGTATAAGGCATATGACTTTGATGGCATCCCGCATTGAGGTGCCTCCATGGATAAACTTGCCATAGTTGCCAATTGGCCTTCCTTTTCCTGTAGCTTCTTTCTTAGCCATGTGTTCTCAACCTCTAACTGAGATTTCATTATTATTTCCCTATCTCTTATGCTACTTAATTCTCTGCCCATTTCTTGCAGCTTCTCTTCCATGTGGCCTACATCCTCTACCCCTTTTGATTTATCAATTTGCATCCACCTATGTGTCCTTTCTCTCTCTTTTTCAAGTTCAAATAATAGAGGAATGGAATTTTTTTGTGGTATCACCCTACTGTTGAGAATTGGAAACAAGAAATTCCATTTTAATTTGTCTTTGAATTAAACTGTGAATTAAAATAGAATTATTTTCTCATAGAAATTTGAAAATAATTAATTAAGTTTAATTAACTTAATTAATTTAGGAAATTTGAATTGGAAGTATTTTAGAAGACATGTAAATGTTCTCCCTAAATTATAGGAGTTAAGGATGAGTCATGAATGAGTTGTAATTAGTTAACTCATTTTATTGAGTTAAGTTTAGTTAAATTAGTTCCAATCAGTTTCAAGAACTAATAGTGAGTAAGAAGTCAGTTGGGACACCAGTGACCTAATTAGTGCTACTCTAGTTAACTAAAGATTCCAGCATTAGAAACTCATGCATGTTGATTCCGAGGAAGACTCGGTTGAGACTAGAGTGCAGGGACAATGTACTATTTGTTTTAGATTTTTCTGAGTTGCACTGATAGTGCATGCAATCAGGAACCGATCCTTAGGGATTGTGCTATTTTTAGAGGCTTTATTTCCCTTTAAATACAAGCTATTCTCCATAGGAATTACACATTTGAATAGAGACTTGGAGAGATTGTGAATTAGATAAGATTTGGCCTTGAGATTTGTTATGAGTTGGAGATTGAATTTGCTGAGTGCTGGGATTGTTCTAGAGAGAACAAGCATTGTAATTTCATCTTGATTTTCCGGATTAATACAAAATAGATAGTGGGGTTTTGAGCTATGGATTTCCCTGGGTATTTATTGTGTTATGTGCCTTTGATGTTATTCCTCTTGTCGATTTTTTTTTGCTCGATATTTATGTTCTTTCATTGTTAAGAGTATAAATATATTCTTGTCTCTTGTTTTAGTAGATTACATGAGCTTGTGAACCTACAGGTTTTTCTAAATGGTATCAGAGAAAGATTTTTTTTGGGCCAAGAGTTTTCAGAGAATGTATGAGATTTTATATACTAAATTTCAAAAACAAATTTTTGATTTGGATTCCTTGGCAAAAGATACCCAAATTCAAAAAAGAATCGGCCGAATCGGTGACAGATGAGGGAGATATCATTGATTTAAAATCATATCTCTAGAGGAGATTTCGAAGTTTTGAGTTTTTGGGTTATAGGTAAAAGTCGAACTTGCAAAGACACTTCAGGATATGATTGAGGCTTGAGTATGCCTTGGAAGGCAGCCCAAATTTTATAGTCTAGAGGAACATGATGGCGATTGTTCTAGAAGACAATGGATTGAAGGAATTCATTGATCAAGAAGTCCCCAAGCCAACAACTACAGATCCACAAAACTTGGCCAAATGGAAGAAGTGTGTGGGGAAGGCAAGGCGGATAATCCTTGAGGAAGTTCGAGACTAAATTGTGTCAAGTCTCAGTGGCAAGGAAACTCTACACGCTATGTGGAAAACATTGACGGACTTGTATCAGAATAGTAGTGATCATAGGAAGTTGGCACTGAAGGATAAACTTTGTAAAATCAAGATGGAGAAAGGTGAGACAATTCCAAAGTACTTGATCAAGTTCACTCAATGTTGGGATGAACTTGGAAGTGTTCGAATCACAGTTGCCGAGGAGGATATGTTGAGCCCTTCTCTTCTTTGACACCTAAAGAGGTGGCATAGTTATAAGGACTTATCAATGGTCGAGAGAAGTCGTGAGATTAGGAACAACCATGGTCATATTTGATGCAGGATGAGATCAGGAGGAACACCAGGGATGGCTCTTCATCAAAGATTGATGATGAAGAGAACTGTGCCTTAGTGATTAAGGCAAGGAAGGGGAAAGGTAAAATTTCTCGTTGCAAATCAGATTCTTATCATGGAGGTAAGAAGAAGGACATGACGAAAGTTAAATGCTTTCATTGTCACAACATGGGTCACTTTGCTACAAATTGTCCATTGAAGAAGTCCAAGGAGAAGTCCTTAGGAGGAGCGGTGGGTGAGGCTTTGGCCTCCCAATTTGAATTGGACTTTTCCCTCATTGCATGCATGGTGTCTTGAATGATGGGAAATGTCTGGTACTTAGACAGTGAAGCTTCTTTCTATATGACTGGCGAGAAAGAGATTCAATGAACTGGAGGAGAAAGATATCAAGATGCATATTGAAGTGGGTGATGACAGTAAGTATAGTGTTACTGGTGTGGGAACTATTACTTTTTAGAGGGATCATGTGGCTCCACTCACCTTGAAGAATGTTATGCACGTACTCGGACTGACAAAGAACTTGGTATCTATTTCCATGCTTGAGGATAGAGGATATGATGTGATCTTTTCTAAAGGAAAGACGTTCCTTCGACACATAGTGACGGGTCAAGTAAAGAAGATAGGGGTTTAAGTTTAGAATCTCTATAAGATAGAGGTAGAGGATTGTGTTGCTTTGAGGGGGGAAATATGTTGGAGCCCAGACGTTGATGAGTTTTGGCACAGGAAATTGGGCCACTTGCATCATGGGTCTTTGAAGATATTGCAACAAATCTCTACTGGTCTTTCGAAAGGTATGCTTACGCAAGTTGATACATGCAAGAGTTTTACTTTGGGAAAATACATCAAGTCTTCCTTTGGAGACACAAACACTCGAGCAAAGTCTATTTTGGAGTAACTCCTTTTAGATGTGTGTGGACGATTCTCGATATTATCCACCGCCAAACACAGGTATTATGTTATATTTGTAGATGACTATTCTTGTAAATGTTGGATATTTTTGATGCGGAGAAAGGATCAGATATTGACAAAGTTTTGTGAATTCAAAGCATTGATCGAGAAAGATTTAGGCAGGAAGGTTAAATCTCTACAAAGTGATAACGGTGGAGAATATGTCTCCATTGAGTTTAAGGACTTTGGTGCAGTGGAAGGGATTAAGCGAGAGTTGACGACAGCTCATAACCCTCAACAGAATGGGGTTTCTGAGAGGAAGAACAAGAACATAGTAGGGGCAGCATGGGTGATGTTGCATGATCAGGGCCTACCACTACAGTTGTCGGATGAGGCATGCAACAAAACATTTTATGTTCAGAACCATAGTCCACATTGGATACTTGAGATTAAAACACTAGAGGAAGATTATTCTGATAAGAGGCTAGATGTTGGTTACTTCAAGATTTTTGGGTCATCGGTTTATTTCCATGTGAGCAAAGATGCATGGAAGAATTTTGAGCCAACAACAGAGTTGGGGATCTTTGTGGGGTGCACTAACACTCCCCACAACTATCGGGTGTACATGAAAACTAGTCGGATGACAGTGGTTCACAAGGATGTTAAGTTTGATGAGGAGAAGGCCATGCGAGTATTCCTTGAGAGGGAGCTTGAGCTACATGCAGAGGAGGAAATTTTAGTTCCTAAGGTTGAGGAGCCTTAGATTTATGTGGAGCATCCACATGAAGAGGCTGCGGGAGTGGAGAAATCCACTCAGATAGAGTCTTCCAGAGAGGGAAGAAAGCACATTAGAGAGGCTGACAGATTGTTGGATGTGCACAGGAGAATGTGGGAGCACCCTCTTCTCAATGCAGATAGAGGAGGTCACCACAAAGGTACACTTGATACATGGCACTTATGGGTACATGTGTTGTGATAGAGCCATCTTCATTTCAGGAAGCAGTGCAACAACTAGTTTGGGTTGATGTGATGGTGGAGGAGTATGACTCCATAGTTTGAAACAGTGTTTGGGATGCGGTCCCAAGACTGAAGGTCAAGTCAGTTGTGAGTTCCTGTTCGCTTTAAAAGGTAAATAAAGTTGTATATGGTAGTGTTGAGAAGCATAAGGATAGATTTGTGGCCTGTGGCTTTTTACAGGTAGAGGCGATTGACTATGATGAGACCTTTTCTCTTGTTGCAAGGTACTTGTCAATCAGATCTATTTTGGCACTATTAGCATAGATGGATTGGAGTATCAATCAGATGGATGTGAATACTACCTTCCTTAATAGAATGATTGAGGAAAAGATGTACATAGAGAAGCTTGAAGGTTTTGAAACCTTGTACCGTGAGTCGCATGTGTGCCGACTCAATAGAGTGTTGTATGGGTTGAAGCATGCACCCCGTGATTGGTATATTGAGATAGATAGCTACTTCACTGAGTTGGGATTCATGAAGAGTGAAACAGATGCAAACCTGTATCACATAGTGGTGGAAGGTAATATTTTGGTCATTAGATGATCTCATACTGACAGGTGATGAGAAGCTCATCAAATCCTGCAAGGAGGACCTTGCAAGAGAGTTTGAGATGAATGACATGGGGCTCATGCATTACTTTCTTGGCATGGAGGTATGGCAGGGAGATGGGGAGTTTTTTTTTTCTCAAGGTAAGTACGCTAATGAGATACTAAGGAGATTCCACATGGAGAGAAGTAAACCCATGGAAACTCCTCTAGTTGGTAACTGGAGGAAGGAGAATGCTACTTCAGGAGAAGTAGTGGAAGCTATTGTTTATATGTAGTTTGTGGGCTCACTCATGTATTTGGTGAACACACGACCATATATGTGTTATGCAGTTAACCATGTTATTTAAGCAATGGTTAGGCCTACCAAGATGTATTGGAAGGCAGAAAGCATGTATTGAGATACCTCAGAGGAACTAATCAGTTTGGGTTGTGGTACAGATGGACAAAGGGAGTGAAGCTTGAAGGCTTCATCGATGTAGAATGGGTCGAGAGTCCATCTGACAGGAAGAGCACATCAGGAGGGATCTTTAATATTGGGTCAGCCGCAGTTTCTTGGTACATCAAGAAACAAATATTGGTGGCACTTAGTTCGGTAGAGGCAGAGTACATGGCTGCAAGTCAAGCAGCATGTGAGGCTATCTGGATGAGGAAGACCCTGGTTGGTTTGTTTAGTCATAATATGGATCCGATAGTGATTTATTGTGATAATCAGAGTTCTATCAAAATCTTTGAAAATCCAGTTTTTCATGATCGGTCCAAGCATATAGATATCTAGTATCATCATCTTAGAGATTGTGTCTTGAGGAGGATCATGTTGTTAGATTACTTTCCCACGAAGGACTAAGATGTTGACATCTTGACAAAGGCATTGCCAAGATGTAAATTCGAGTTTCACAGAGACAAGATCGAGGTAGTGGATAATCCCTTTCTTGTTGGGAGGGAGTGATGAGAAATGGAAACAAGAAATTCAAGTTTAATTTGTCCTTAATTAAATTGTGAATTAAAATAGAATTCTTTTCTCATAGCAATTTGAAAATAATTAATTAAGTTTAATTAACTTAATTAATTTAGGAAATTCGAATTGGAAGTCTTTTAGAAGACAGGTATATGTTCTCCCTAACTTATAGGAGTTAAGGATGAGTTATGAATGAGTTGTAATTAGTTAACTCATTTTATTGTGTTAAGTCCAGTTAAATTAGTTTGAATCAGTTTCAAGAACTAATAGTGTGTAAACAATCAGTTTAGATACTAGTGACCTAATTAGTGCTACTCTAATTAACTAAAGGTTCCATCATCAAAACCTCATGCATGTTGATTTTGAGAAAGACCAAGTCGAGACTAGAGTGCAAGGATAGTGCACTAATTGTTTTAGATTTTTTTGAGTTTCACTGATAGTGAATGCAATCAGGAACTAATCCTTAAGGTATTTGTTTCCAGGAAAACTAGTTTCTATTAAAATCTGCTAGTCCCACTAAGACATGTAGCTATCTTAGAAACAAACAATTCAAAATAACTTGTGTTTTCCTTTATGGAAGATAGATAAGAGAGAAGCAGAGAGCACCAACCTTAGTCTTTCGCTTGGATCCTTGCTTGTTTCCTCTCTCCTTTGATAGAGCTTGCCACTCCTTTCTCACTTGTCCTGCTTCAAAGAACACTTGTATAGGTAAAGCAACAAGAAACCATCAAAGCATAGAGATATAGAATACCATAAACAATGTAGAATCAGATGTACATTAACCATACAATTAAATTCACAAATACAAGATTCACAAATACACAAGTATATGGAGGAAAACTCAAATAAATTTATTGATAGAAGTAGAAGAGAGGATTACAGCCCAACCGTCTGATCCAGTGCCATCCTCCCAGCATGAAAGCCCTCTTCACCTCATCAAAAGCTAGATCACCCAACAATATAATGTCTTAAAGAGAAACCAACAATACTTCCATACAAATTAAAAAATTCCAACTCTGGATCTCTAGGATGAGGGATCCATATATAGATATTTGTAGGGTGTGAGTCAGCTTTTGGGTTACACCTAGTGATTTCATGATCTCTTACTCATCCCTGGGCGAATTGAGAGAGGCAAGTGTCATATGAGTAGTTTCTAAAAGATTCTCTGGGTTTCCACTTAGCTAAATTCCTTTTCCATTTGTCTACTCTCGCCCATCACACCCTATAGAAGGCCTTTTCAGTATGCATTGCACCCCCCGTGTGTAATAGGTGAGATGCATCGCACCTTGGCCAAAGAGAAAATTGTATGGGTCAGTTTTGAACAGTTCTGAGTATTTTTTCAGGTGGAACTTCTGAGAAATAATGTAATCAGCTGACCTTGATCCTTCAGGGTTTGAAACAAAAATTTTAAGGGTTTGAGAGCCTTTGGTTTATTGACATATGTGGTTGGGGTTGCAGTGCCCAAATATGTCTATAATAGTTGCCCCCTAAAGCATGAGGTCGTAAATCTTTTGATGTCGTGTGAAATGCTTTGTCATGAGGATCCGAGGTTTTCCGAACTGGAAGGTGACTTGTATAAAATAAAATACAATACATTATCTTCATATTACTTTAATGATCTAGCTGAGGCGGGAATTCCCATGCCCAACTTTATAAATTGATTTTCATGTGCATAGGACAGACAACTGTCTGTGTGGCAGACTGATGATTCTGGTAGAGCCCTTATCCCTTAGCTTGGATGATCATCTGTGTAGCTATGGAGTGCATTTGATTTCTTTATTTTCCTAAATATATCACAGCCCGCATGGATGAAACTAGATATGGGGTCTTCAAACTCGTTCAATCTTTGCCCGATGTACAAGTCGATCCATGTGAAAAGATGTCCTGAAGTCCAACATGGAAAGACATTGCCTGATTACCAACCAATGATGTAGGCTGTTAACAGGCGCGAGAGGAATATCCGATAATGATGATGACCCTCAAGGTACTATAGTACAATTAACATGGTGTGAATATAGGACCTGATGTCGAACACCACGCAAAATATTTCGGTCGAAGGCCATTGATGTAAACCTGTCGCCGGAAGTGAGAAACTTGCCACTGATGCATGCAAGCTTCAAAGTACTGAAAGGGTTGTTCCTAAGTCAACTTCCTGGATAATGAGTTGATGTCGACAAGAAGTGACCCATCATAGGAGGGCCTTAATGAATCCCACATATACGACACAAAATGAAGCAAATGATTTTGTGGAGGTGAAAACAATATGATAATACAAGGTTCAGGGTGGCGATCATGAAAAATGGAGCGTGAAGGTATTGCAGTGGATGACGCATTAGCTGGGTTGGTGAATTCTCTGAGCGACTTCTCTTCAACATATCCGTGACACTGTGATGGATCGGTCACGTTAACCCCATGGATGGTAGGGAGGACCAATGGTGATGGTGAACGGAATAACCCAACCTGACTCAATCATGGTGATGGAGTGAAAGTGTCATGTTCAAGAGCGAGCTGCTACCAATGAAGTTCTTCAAGTTTTCTTCTTTTTTTCGCTAGTCATTGCTGACCAGTACCTCTATATTTTATTCAAGCTTGAGGAGGATAACATATTCTTATTCTATAATCTGCCCTTCGGGCAAACCTGTCGCTATGCTTTAGCGAGCCTAGCGACAGTGAAACTCGCTCTTGCCTGGATGGACAAGTTTGTCACTATTGTTTTAATGAGTTTAACAACAAAGATAATTCGATCCTTTTCATGTTTAGAGAGTTTGAAAAGAGACATAAAGGAAACTCTAGTAGTCCTTTTTCGTGGTATAATCCCTTAAGTTTGAAAAAGTATAAAATAATACGAAAGGGGTGACTTTTCGATAGTTTTATCGAACCAAACAAGACAAGCACTCGATCTTTTTGTGTAATGATCCCTTAGGTCTAAAAAGATTAAAATATAGAAGAGGGATGGAGCTTCCCTTTGCTTTAACGAGCTAGAAAGGCTAGTAGCTCAGCAATATTTTCATATTTTATGAGTTTAAAAAGAGCTTAAAAGAGACTCGTTTTTTAGGAATGAGTGATGTATCTGGGTAGCAACTAGTTCCAGATAAGTTTGGAAAACATGGCAGTGTAACGAGGGTGGCTAATAGAATCACTTGTCGCAGTTGTTCCTCAAAAGGGTAAGAAATCAAGTGGAGGCGTATGATCGGCTAAACGAGTGGAGGCTTTGTTAAGGACATGACCAAGGCTCAAAAGGCTGATAGCAATGTGATCACAAAGGTTATTTACTAAGGGTGGATTCATTTTTTAATGAGCTTGAATCTTTGGAAACTATGCTCAATGGTGGGTTTATTTTTTAACAAGCTTGAACCCTGCAGTAAGATTTCTCGTTATAATAGTCGGAGATGTTAAATTCACCATTAATACTATGTTCTTTGATGATCATACTATCTATTCAATTGCTCCATCAAATGATTAGAAATGTAAATACATGC
The DNA here is from genome assembly GCA_000404065.3 of Pinus taeda. Classification (NCBI taxonomy): domain Eukaryota; kingdom Viridiplantae; phylum Streptophyta; class Pinopsida; order Pinales; family Pinaceae; genus Pinus; species Pinus taeda. The sequence continues at coordinate 36,146 of APFE031190504.1, read as the reverse complement.
TTGAAAAATGAGTTAAAAACCAACATCTTACTTGAATTACATGAACAGTAACATAAAAGTAGTTTTACCTCTCATTTTTACCATTTCATTAAAATTTGGGATTGTTGGAGCTTTCGAGGTGTTTTCCTCCTTTATTTTCATCAGATGATTCCACGAGATTTGGTGGACTAGTTTCAGCACCGTCTAGACTAGGTAGGAGCTAACCTTGAGCTCTTCAATTACATTCTTTCCTTTTCTGATTCTGAGTATCTTTTCCTGTTTTTTTGGGCCTCAGGGGTTTGAACAATTCGTTCTCTCCCCATTGCACTTGGTATGCATCAAAAAGTCCAATGCATATTGAGCTGGCCATTGGCCAGTCAGTATGCATCCCACCTTGTACACAGCCAAGGTGCGATGGGCGCAGGAGGAGAAGTTTATGCATTGTTTTTTCATGAAAATTTTGCCTGTTTTTTCCCAAATCAGGATCCTAATTCTTCTCTTGTTTGTTTTTCATAGATTCATCAGATTAAGATGGTCATTACATGGCCTAAACATGAGCATGAAGAAGAGGATATGATTTCCTTACATGATCCGGGTAAGGTCACTACATTGCAAAACTGTAGCTTTCTAAAATTCTTTCGCATATCCAGCATGAGGCAACAAATCATTTTGTTGCAATATCTTCTCGATGCATGGGATCCTACCAACCAATTGTTCCAGATTAGAGGTAAATCCATCCCTTTGACATTTCAGGATATCTACTTTTTGACTGGGTTATCGAGGCGTGGCGCCCCTCTCTCACTATCAGGATACGCCCGTAGGAGTGAATCCATGAGGGATTATATTCGTCAGTTTTGTAGAGATGGATCTCAACCGAGCAGGGATGGTAGGATCAGTATCCAATATGTCACTGACCGGTCCTTGAGGACTACTTTATTCACCTTTGCTAGATTGGCTGGTAGCGTGGCTCTTCATTTGACCAACAGGTCCTATATGCAGTATGCCCTCAAATGCCTTGAACCAAAGGTATTCAATTGGTGTGATGTCGTACTTCCAGTTATAAAAGAACAAATTTTCAAGGTGAAGAATGGAAGATCCAAGAACTTTGGTTATGGTTCCATTCTGACCGCTTTCACTTTGGAGAGGATTCCACTGATGCAGCCACAATACATTTCACTCGGACTGCCAACACCGAGGGAACCACGTATGCAGAGATGGGTCGATCTCATGACCAAACATGCTGGTCAGTTGCAGATTTCATTCTTTGATGCCTTCTTTGAGTGGTTCAACCATCAGGAGATGGTTTTTGGCAAGTATCCATATGTTGGGATGGATTTATGAGGCGACAAGGATTTGGCATTACCGGCTGGCGAGCAGTGGAGTGTCATGGTGAAAATGATCTGACCATATCTTTGTCTATTGCTTTTATAATGTTCTTGTGTTTTTTTAAATTCTATCAAGACTAATCAAACTCATATATTTGTGCAGATGTTGGGCAAGTGCAACCAGTAGCGCACCCAAGGGTAGTAGCTACCATTCTAGTAGGAGAGGTTGTAGGGAGCGTTGTCCTTCATGATCTGGACATAGCGAAGACCCTTGCAGTATTGCAGGATCAGATCGAGGGTCTCACCCTTGGTATTCAGGATGTGAGGACTGACGAGTTACCTCTGAGATTACAGCGCCATAACACTGGCGTGCCGAGTCGATGGACTATGCTCTTATGTATGATCGCACAGGCGGTGACTTGTTATCACCAGCACCATTAGTCTACGGTGATTTCCTGCATTTTTGAGTTTTTGGGTCACATGATCGATTTTGTCCTTGACACAGAACATTTTGTAAAAACTATAAACAGTTATATATGTTTTTGATTCTTGGAGCTTTATTTTGGTTAAGTTACGTGATTTTGATGCAAATGTTAATTGAAATGCTTTTTTTTTATAAATGTTGCAAATGTCTATCTAGCACATAATTTGCTAATGAATCAGTTAATGTGTTTAAGTTTCTGGAAATGTTTTGATATTGAATAGAATCAAATTGCCTTTACAAAATCCTAACCCTCAGGAACATATGATAGATAGTTGGATTCCAAACAGAATAGATGCCAGTAAGTTGCAGGATGACGAGTTGTGAATCTAGCCTGGCAACAAGTCAGCGTATGGCATGTGCGATGGCATCGGAGAGAAGCTCCATCAACGCGTTGTACTTAATGATGTTGTTCATTGATCGACTAATACATATCCCTCTGAAACTCACTAACTCGCCCCTTGGATCAAAGATGGCCGAGGTTGCAGAAGATAGATTCCGCGTACTATGACTAGCTTCGTCAGCGTATCCAATGAATGATTCCAATAGGTCTAACATCTACAACAAATGTAACGTGGATTACCTAACCAAAATGATCACCCTTGATGAAAACAAAAATGTAACAAAAGCATATAAAGAGATTACTACACTTAATCAAGCATAGTAACGCTTAAGATACAACCCGTTTCGGGGTTGTGACAGTGGAATCCCATCATAATATACTAGCTCATAGGCTCTTTTTTCCAATACTCTCTTAACAATGTAGGGGCCCGTCCACACTAGTTCGAACTTACTTGCTCTCAACTTATCGGATTCCTGATCATATAGCAAGGCCAGGTCACCTTCTGAGAAGACACGAGGTTTAACATTTCTGTCAAATTGCGCCTTGACACGTTTCTTATGAGATTCGTTAGCCAAAGTTGCATCACGATAGGTTTCATCCAATTGGATTAGTTCCAAGAAATGAGCATCTTCCTCCAAAGTTTCGGGAAATAGATCGACTGCGAGATTGAGAGATGAAATTTCACACTAAATTTGTGAGACTGCTTCCAGGCCATACACCAACTGAAAGGGTATAAATCCAATCGCATTTCTCACCGATGTCCTATATGCCCACAAAGCTGAGTACAGGATTATGTGCCAATTCCATTTGTGGACTCCAATCATCCTTTGCACCATGTGCTTCAGGACTTTGTTGATGGCTTCAACTTGTCCGTTAGCTTGCGGATAATATGGAGTAGAACTGTTGTGGGAGAGTCCTAATTTTGTAGCTAATTCAACCATCATGTGATTGTGAAAATGTGATCCACGATCTGTGACTATAGCCTGTGGAACACTAAATCTAGAGACTACATGATTGAAAAAGAAAAGAGTAGCAGTTTCGCCACTGTTGTTTAATGTAGGTGTTGCTGTGGCCCATTTTGTAAAATATTCGACTGTGACTATGATATACCCCTGCCCCCCAGCTGAGGTGGGGTTACATGTCATGAAGTTTATGCCCCATTTGGTGAATGGCCCAACAACAACTACTAGATGCAGCGGTGCAGGCAGTAGTCTGGTTTTGCGGTTGAAGATCTGATAAGCATGGCAACTTCTGACCGGAATTATGCAATCTTTGAATATAGTAGGCTAGAAGTAACTTGCTCATAAGATCTTTTGTGCTATAGCGTAATCATATTGATGCCCCCACATGCACCTGAATGAAAATCATTCATGACATTTTCAGCCTCCTCATGGGTGAGGCACCTTCGCAGAACTGTATCGACACCACGATGGTAAAGGGTATCATCGACGATCATGTAGTCTTTTGCTTGGTATCGAGTACGTTGTTGTTCAGAGTGAGAGGTATTAGGCCTGTATGTTTGGGTTTGGATAAATATCAGTATATCTCCATACCACGGATCACTTCACGATATTAGAAACAAAGATTCATCCATGATTGATGCTTTGGATGTTGAATCGTTGGATGACGATGGGAGGTCGCATAGTAACTCCACGAAAACTAGAGATTTCTTTGATTTGGATTTAATGAATTCCAGATCAAACTCTTGCAAAAAGGCTATCCATTTTGAATATTTGCCCCCTAGTAATTGATGCGACAGAATGTAAGTCATAGGGTTGCAATCTGACAAAATGGTAGTTTTGCGAAAGAGGATATAGTGTCGAAATATTTGTACTGCTTAGACAGCTACAAGAGCCCATTTTTCAACATAGGAGTACTTGCTTTCTATATCATTTAATTTTCGACTTAAATAATAGATTGGGTGTTCGATTCCATTCTCTTGTTGTACTGAAACCATTGCGATGGTTGTATCTGCTACAACAAGATACAGGTTAAAGTCTTTTTGATAGTCAGGAGCGTACATTAACGATGCTTTTGTTAGGGAATATTTTAAGGCATCAAAGGAAGCTTGCGCAACCTGATCCTAGTTGAAGGGCACTTCGGTTTTCAAAAGACGCGTATAACCTTTAGCAAGTTCGACGTAATTTGGAATGAACCTCCTCAGAAAGTTTACTTTCCTTTGGAGTTTCTAAATCTGAAGCAAATTTGAAGGTGGAGGCATGTTGATGATTTCTTGAACCTTACATGGGTCGAGTCGAATCCCATCCTTAGAAACTAGGAAACCAAGTAAATGACCAGAACCGATGCAAAACACGCATTTGTGTGTATTGAGTCGTATTTTGTAGTGTCGGAAATGTAAAAATATAGCTCTCAAATGCTACGGAAGATCAGTCTGCTTTCGTGAATGAGCCAGTAGTTCGACAACAACTTCGTCCAAAGTTGTGCCACCCATCATTCCTGAGTTGATGGAACGAGTGATGTATCCAGGCATAAACTAGTTCTAGGTAAGTTTAGAACTTCCCAAACACGGCAGTGTAATGAGGATGGCTAATGGAATCACTCGTTGCAGTTGTTCCTCAAAAGGGTAAACAATCAAGTGGAGGCGTACGATCAGTTAAAAGAGTGGAGGTGATGGTAAGGACATGACCAAGGCTCAAAAGGCTGATGGAAATGTGATCACAAATGTTATTTATCGAGGGTGGATTCATTTTCTAATGAGCTTGAATCTTTGTAAACTATGCTCATTGGCGGGTTTATTTTTTAATGAGCATGAACCCTGAGGTAACATTGTCGTTCCAATCGTCTTTAAAGATGTGTCTTATTAGTAGGTTCATTTTTTAATGAGCTTTCCCCATCCGAAACTTTTCTCAACACCTTTTGTATGCAGGCTAGAAACGACCAACTACAAGACTAAGAGTTAATGAACTACTGAGGTTAGGTAGGATAGTTTCTAACAAAACGTCTCATTTGCTTCGCCAGGGCCGCCGACAAAGGTGAATGGTGGATAAGACCAATCACCTAACCTAAGCAGTTCAAGTTAGTAAAATACTATGAGGTTAGAGTTATGTTGGTCGCTTTTCACTTGCGTAAAAAAGGTTTGCATGCCCCTAGGTATAAAGAAAAGTAGAGTTTCTAGGTCACTGTATGGAAGTCCTTTCATTTAAGCAAGATTGCTTTGTCCACGGAGCAGATTAAACACTTCCTTGGCTTTGTCAATAAAAATAGACAAAGGTGAATGGTGTGAGCTTCCAATCACATAACCTTCGAGTTTCAGACTGATACTCAAATTATACAAGGAAATGGTGTTTCAGATCAATCATATTTCGGACTGATACTCAAATCCTACAAGGAAATGGTGTTTCAGATTAATCATATATCCTACGAGGAAATCTATCTTTTTAGCTGGGTTCGCTTGCCGAAGCAGACCCGGTTGCATGGCCCCTAAGTTTCGTTACATTCACCGAATTACTTGCAGTAATTAGGTGGATGAACTGGAGGTTGAAGAGACATTCCTTGTGCAAAGAGACCATTTAGGGATGGTATTTGACTCATAGCCATGTTTGAACCAGGAAATGAAAGCTAGTCAACATGTTGTACCATTCTGCCTTCATACTGGAAATACATCACCCGAAAGAGTGAGGAAACAATAGCTCCCATGCTATAAATGTAGTCATGCCCAAGGAGTAGATTGTAATATAGTGGCCCTTGGACTACCACCACATTCAAATGAACGATTTTCCTTCTCAAAGTTATAGGAAAATTTGGAAGGATCCCTAATGGTCGACTGGTTCCTTTATTGAAGCCTAACAAATTTCGAATCTCAGGTAGAAGCGATGGCGAACCAAGAGCTTTCCAAGTAGTTGAGGAAAGGATACTCATGAAAGCCCCTTCATCTATGATAGTGCCAGCCATGATCATTATGTAAGCTTGTACTATGATTCAGAATGGTACATTAGATGGAAGGCGGGGTCCCGCTAGTAGATTCCAATAAAAGGAAATGACTAGATTGCTTGGAGGAGGGACCGAATAAATGGTTGGATGAATCTCTTGAAATGGGAACTTCCCTCCTGTGGTAAAGGAATGGGTAGATTTCACCCATGTTCATCATACTCTGTGTTAACAAAAAGAATTTGGACGGTGTCGTTTTCATTCTCTTTGGAGACTGTATCATCTGAAGGTGGACCTTGTGAAGACAAGACTGGGTCGACTGCCGTCTCGACCTGTTGAATTTGGTCTGGTGTGGACTCAGAGGGTTTATCTTCAAAGATAGATGTTTTGACCGAAAACAGAGCTATGATAGTTGGATTTTCAACTAGTGATGGACTTGGCAAGAGTCTCTTGTATCTAGGTGGAAGTTGCTGCAGTGAAGCAGGACAGTTATCCAAAACTCTTTTAGATTCATCTAGAAAAGGACAACGGTGGAGGGCATGATTGCCTTCACACAACCTACAAGGAAATCTAGATTTTCCTTTTTGTCCATTAACTTCATTTTCACTAGTCGATGGTGTACTCTCAACATGATTGATAGAGGTTGATGACACTAGATGGTGCAAGCAGGGAGACCAGTGTCTCAAGATCCGTGGGATGCAAGGACAATCTCGATGATAGTGGTTCCCTTTGCAAATTACGCATGGAGATTTGGGTTTGGAAGGTGTAGTGTGTGGATTTTCACTAGACGATGCATGGTTGCCCCCTTGCATAGTTGGCTTCTTCTTCTTCTTCTCCTTCACTTTCTTCTTCTTCTCAGATACATGGTTTTTGGTATCACTAGTTTCACCAAGCGAAGAGGAATAAGGAGAGGGAGAAACAAACAAAGTAGAAGGTGGGGGGCAAACTCTAGTATCATCTGGTTGCTGATTTGATTGCTGAGGAATTATGGTGTTTTGGCATTGTAGCTAGTGTCTATTCAGATCAATTAGTCCCACTAAGACAGGTAGCTATCTTAGAAACAAACAATTCAAAGTAACTTGTGTTTTCCTTTATGGGAGATAGATAAGAGAGAAGCAGAGAGCACCAACCTTAGTCTTACGCTTGGATCCTTGCTAGTTTCCTCTCTCCTTTGATATATATTCGCCACTCCTTTCTCACTTGTCCTGCTTCAAAGAACATCTGTAGAGGCAAAGTGGAAAAATACCATCAAAGCATAGATATCTATAATACCATCAACAATGTAGAATCAGATGTACATTAACCATACAATTGCATTCACAAATACAAGATTAAGAAAAACACAAGTATATGGAGGAAAACTCAAATAACTTTATTGATAGAAGTTGAAGAGAGGATTACAACCCATTTTTCTGATCCAGCGCCATCCTCCTAGCATGAAAGCCCTCTTCACCTCATGAAAACCAAGGTCACCCAACAATACAATTTCTCAAAGAGAAATCAACAACACTTCGTTACAAATTACAAAATTCCAGCCTTTGGATCTCTAGGATGAGGGATCCATATATAGATATTTGCAGGGGGGTTAGTTAGCTTCTGGGTTTTTGATTATTGTCATTTCACTGACAGTTCTTGGTTCCACTTGGAGATTTCATGATCTCTTACTCATCCCTGGGTGAATTTACAGAGGCAAGTGTCATATGAGCAGTTTCTAGAAGATTATTTTTGTTTCCACTTGGCCAACTGCCTCTGCCATTTGTCTACTCTCACCCACTGCACCCTACAAAAGGACTTTTTAGTATGCATCACACCTTGGCCAAAGAGTAGCCTGTATGGGTCAATATTGACTAGTTTTGAGTAGTTTTTTAGGTGGAACTTCTGGGAAATGATGTAATCAACTGACCTTGATCCTTTAGGGATTGAAACAAAAATTTTAGGGGTTTGAGTGCCCTTGGCTTATCGACATATGTGGTTGGGGTTGCAGTGCTCAAATATGTCTATAACAGTTGCCCCCTAAAGCATGAGGTCGTAAATCTTCTGATGTCGGGTGAAATGCTTTATCATGAGGATCCAAGGTTTTTCGAACTAGAAGGTAACCTATATAAAATACAATACAATACATTATCTTCATATTACCTTTCATGATCTAATTGAGGCAGGCATTCCCATGCTCAGATTTATAAATTCATTTTCATGTACATAGGACAAACAACCGTCTGTGTGGCAGACTGATGATTCTGGTAGAGCCATCATCCCTTAGCTTGGAGGATCATCTATGTAGCTATGGAGTACATTTGATGTCTTTATTTTCTTGAATATATCATAGTCTACATGGATGAAACTAGATTCGTGGTCTTCAAACTCGTTCATTATTCACCCGATGTACAAGTCGATCCATGTGAAAATATGTCCTGAAGTCTAACATGGAAAGACATCACCTGATTACCAGCCAATGATGTAAGTTGTTAACAGGAATGAGAGGAATCATCGATAATGATGATGACCCTCAAGGTACTACAGTACAATTCACATGGTGTGAATATAGGACCTGATGTTGAACACTACGCAAAATCTTTCAGTCAAAGGCCATTGATGTAAACCTGTCACCGGAAGTGAGAAACTTGCCATTGAGGCATGCAAGCTTCAAAGTACTGAAAGGGTTGTTCCTAAGTCAACTTCTTGGATAATGAGCTGATGTCGACAAGAAGTGACCTGTCATAGGAGGGCCTTAATGAATCCCACATCTATGACACGAAATGAAGAAAGTGATTTTGTGGAGGTGAAAACGATCGGATGATACAAGGTTGAGGGTGGTGGTCATGAAAAATGGAGCGTGAAGGTATTGCAGTGGGTGAGGTTTTAGCTTGGTTGGTGAATTCACTAAGCGACTTTTGTTGAACATATCGGCGACAATGTGATGGATTGGTATCATTAGCCCCATGGATGGTACAGAGGACCAATGATGATGGTGAAGGGAATAACCCAACCCAACTCAATCATGGTGATGGAGTGAAAGTTTCATGTTCAAGTGCGACCTGCTACCAATGAAGTTCTTCAAGTTTTCTTTCCCTTTTCCCCAGTCATTGCTGACCAGTACCTCTTTATTTTTTTCAATCTTGAGGAGGATAACATATTCTTGTTCTATAATTTTCCCTTCGGGCAAACCTGTCGCTATTTTTTAGCAAGCCTAGAGATAGGGAAACTCGCTCTTGTCCGGATGGACAAGTTTGTCGCTATTGTTTTAATGAGTTTAACGACAAAGATAACTCGACCCTTTTCATGTTTACAGAGTTTGAAAAGGGACAAAAAGGAAACTCCAGTAGTCCTTTTTCGTGGCGTAATCCCTTAAGTCTGAAAAAGTATAAAATAATATGGAAGGGATGACATTTCAATAGTTTTAGCGAGCCGAAAAAGATAAGCGCTCGATCTTTTTGTGGAATGATCCCTCAGGTCCAAAAAGATTAAAATGTAGAGGAGGTATGGCACTTCCCTTTACTTTAACGAGATGGAAAGGCCAGTAGCTCGACAATATTTTCATATTTTATGAGTCTAAAAAGAGCTTAAAAGAGACTCATTTTTGAGGAATGAGTCGTGTTTTCGAGTAGCAACTAGTTCCAGGTAAGTTTGGAACTTTTCAAGCATGGCAGTGTAAAGAGGGTGGCTAACAGAATCACTCGTCGTAGTTGTTCCTCAAAAAGGTAAACAATCAAGTGGAGGTGTATGATCAGCTAAAAGAGTGGAGGTGATGGCAAGGACACGACCAAGGATCAAAAGGCTGATAGCAATGCAATCACAAAGGTTATTTACTAAAGGTGGCTTCTTTTTTTAATGAGCTTGAATCTTTGGAAACTATGCTCAGTGGTGGATTTAGTTTTTAATGAGCTTGAACCCTGCAGTAACATTACTCATTATATAGTCAGAGATGTTCAATTCACCATTAACACTATTTTCTTTTGACAGTCGTACTACCTATTCAATTTCTCCATCAAATTGATTAGAAATGTAAATACATGCTTGGAAAATGAGTTAAAAACCAACATATTACTTGAATTACGTGAACAACAAAATAAAAGTAGTTTTACCTCTCATTTTTATCATTTCATTCAAATTTGAGACTATTGGAGCTCTGGAGGTGTTTTCCCCCTTTATTTTCATCAGCTAATTCCAAGAGATTCGGTGGAATATTTTTTGCGCCGTCTGGACCAAGTAGGAGCTAACCCTGAGTTCTTCAAATGCATTCTTTCCTTTTCCGATTCTGAGCAGCTTTTCTAATTTTTCTGGGCCCCAGGGGTTTGAACAATTTGTTCTCTCAGCTGGCCACTGGACAGTCAGTATGCATACTAAGCTGGCCACTGGACAGTCAGTATGCATCCCACCCTATACACAACCAAGGTACAATGGGCGCAGGAGGAGAAGTTTATGCACTATTTTTCATGGAAATTTTGCCTCTTTTTTTTCCCAAATCAGGATCCTAATTCTTCTCTTGTTTTTTTTTCAGAGATTCATCAGATCAAGATGGTCGTTACATGGAATGAACGTGAGCATGAAGAAGAGGATATGATTTCCTTACATGATCCGGGTATAGTCACTACATTGCAAACTGTGGCTTGCTCAAATTCTTCCGCATATCCAGCATGAGGCAACAAATCAATTTGTTGCAATATCTTCTCGACGCATGGGATCCTACCAACCAAGTGTTCCAGATTAGAGGTAAATCCATCCCTTTGAAAGTTGAGGATATCTACTTTTTGATCGAGTTATCGAGGCGTGGCACCCCTCTCTCATTATCAGGATCCGCTCGTGCGAGGGAATCCGTGAGGGATTATATTCGTCAGTTTTGTAGAGATGGATCTCAGTCGAGCAGGGATGGTAAGATCAGTATCCGAGATGTCACTAACCGGTCCTTGAGGATTATTTTATTCACCTTTCCTATATTGGCTGGTAGAACGAATCTTCATTTGGCCAACAAGGTCCTATATGCAGTATGCCCTGGAATGCCTTGAACCAAAGGTATTCAACTGGTGTGATGCAGTACTTCCGGTTACAAAAGAACAACTTGTTATTGGGAAAACTAGTGTCCATTCAAAGCTGCTAGTCCCACTAATATGGGTAGCTATCTTAGAAACAAACAAACTAAAGTTACTTGCATTTTCCTTTATGAGAAGTAGATGAGGGAGAAGCAGAGAGTACCAACCTCAGTCTTCCGCTTGGCTCCTTGCGTGTTTCCTCTCCCCTTTGACAGATCTTTGCTGCTCCTTCCTCGCTTGTCTCGATTCAAAGAACACTTGTAGAGTCAAAGCAACATAATACCATCAAAGCATAGAGATCTACAATCATAAACAATATAGAATCAGATATATATTGACCATACAAATGCATATATCAATTCAATATTCAAAGACATACAAGAATATGGAGGAAAACTCAAATAGTTTTATTGATAGAAGTGGTAGAAGAGAGGATTACAACCCAGTGATATGACCCAGTGCCATCCTCCCAGCATGAAAGCCCTTCTTCACCTCATGAAAATCTAGATCACCCAACACTATGATGTTCCACAAAGAAACCAACAACACTTCCCTACAAGATGCAAAATTCCAGCCTCTGGATCTCTAGGATGAGGGATCCATATATAGATGTTTACAGGTGGGTGAGTCACCTTCTGGGTTTTTGATTAGTGTCATTTCTCTGATAGTTCTCAATTCCACTTGGAGATTTCATGATCTATTACTCATCCCTGGGCGAATTCAGAGAGACAAGTGTCACAGAAGAAGATTTTGGAAGATTCCATGATCATCCACCTTGCAAATTGTCTCTGCAATTTGTCTACTCTCACCCATCGCACCCTATAGAAGGGATTTTTAGTATGCATCGCACCGCCTGTGTACATTAGGTGGGATGCATCGCACTTTGACCATGGAGCAGGTGAGATGGTTCATTTTTGACCATTTTTAAGCAATTTTTCATGGAGAACTTCTAGGAGATGATGTAATCAACTGACCTTGTTCCTTTAGGGTATGAAACAACACTTTTAGGGACTTAGAATTCCTTGGTTTATGGACATATATGATTGGGGTTGCAATGCCCAAATATGTCTATAACAGTTGCCCCCTAAAGCATGAGGTCGTAAATCTTTTGATGTCGGGTGAAATGCTTTATCGTGAGGATCCGAGGTTTTTCGAACTGGAAGGTGACCTATAATATGATACAATACAATACATTATATTCACAATATTTTCATGATCTATCTGAGGTGGGCATTCCCATGCTCAACTTTTATAAATTCATTTTCATGTACATAAGATAGACAACCGTTTGTATGGAATACTGATGATTCTGGTAGAGCCATCATCCCTTAGCTCGGATGATTATCTGCGCAGCAATGATGTACATTTGTTGTCTTTATTTTCCTGAATATATCGTAGCCCAGACGGATGAAACTAGATTCTGGGTCTTCAAACACGTTCAATCTTCGCCCGAAGTACAAGTCGATCCATGTGAAAAGATGTTTTGACGTCAAACATGGAAAGACATTGCCTGATTACCAGCCAATGATGTAAGTTGTTAACAGGTGCTAGAGGAATCACCGATAATGATGATGACCCTCAAGGTACGACAGTACAATTTACGTGGTGTGAATACATGAGTTGATGTTGAACACCACGTAAAATCTTCTGGTCGAAGGCCATTGATGTAAACCTGTCGCCAGAAGTGAGAAACTTGCCATTGAGGCATGCAAGATTCAAAGTACTAAAAGGGTTGTTCCTAAGTCAACTTCTTGGATAATAAGCTGATGTTAACAAGAAGTGACCCGTCATAGGAGGGCCTTAATGAATCCCACATCTACGACACAAAACGGAGAAAATGATTTTGTGGAGGTGAAAACGATCTGATGATACAAGGTTCAGGGTGGCAGTCATGAAAGAATGAAGGGTGAAGGTATTGCAGTGGATGAGACACAAGCTAGGTTGGTGAATTCTCTGAGTGACTTCTCTTGAACATATCGGTGACAATGAAATGGATTGGTAGCGTTAACCCCAAAAATGGATGGTACGGTGGACCAATGGTGATATGACCGGTGAACGGAATAACCCAACCCGACTCAATCATGGTGATGGAGTGAAAGTGTCACATTAAAGAGCGAGTTGCTACCAATAAAGTTTCTTCAAGTTTTCTTCGCAATTTTTCCCCAGTCATTGCTGACCAGTACCTCTTTATTTTTGTCAAGCTTGAGGAGGATAACATATGCTTGTTCTATAATTTTCCCTTTGGGCAAACCTGTCGCTATGTTTTAACGAGCATAGCGACAGTGAAACTAATTTTTGTCTACATGGACAAGTTTGTCGCTATTGTTTTAACGATTTTAACGACAAGGATAACTCAGTCCTTTTCAATTTTAGAGAGTCTGAAAAGAGACGGAAGGGAAACTCTAGCAATGATTTTTCGTAATATAATCCCTTAAGTTCGAAAAAGTATAAAATAATACGAAAGGGATGACTTTTTGATATTTTTAACAAGCCAAACAAGACAAGCGCTCGATCTTTTTGTGCAATGATCCCTCAGGTCCAAAAAGATTAAAATCTAGAGGAGGGATGGCACTGCCAATCACTTTAACAAGTTGGAGGGGCCAGTTGCTCGGCAATCTTTTCATATTTTATGAGTCAGATGAAAAGAGCTTAAAGGAGACTTGTTTTTGAGGAACGAGCGATGATTTTGGATAACAGTTGGTTCCAAGTAAGCTTTGGAACTTTTCAATCACGGTAGTGTAAAGAAGGTGGTTAATAGGATCACTCATCGTAGCTATTCCTTAAAAGAGGTAAACAATCAAATGGAGGTGTATGATCTGCTAAAAAAGAGTGGAGGTGATGGTAAGAACGCGACCAAGGCTCAAAAGCTGATAATAATGCGATTGCAATGGTTATTTATCGAAGTTGGGTTCATTTTTTAATGAGCTTAAAATTTGACGGAACATATGCTCATCGCTAGGTTTATTTTTTAATGAGCTTGAACTTCGCGTAAAACTACTCGTGATAAAAGTCAAACATATTCGATTCACCATTAACACTATGTTCTCTTGACGGTCGTACTACCTGTTCAATTAATCCATCAAACTGATTAGAAATGTTCATACATGCTTAGAAAATGAGTTTAAAAACTAACGTCTTACTTTAATTACGTGAGTAATAACATAAAAGTAGTTTTTACCTCTCATTTTACCATTTCATTCAAATTTGGGATTGTTGGAGCTCTGGAGGTGCGTTTCCCTCTCGATTTTCACCAGTTGATTGTAGGAGATTCTATGGATGATTTTTGGCGTCGTCTGGACTAGGTAGGAGCTAAACCTGAGCTCTTCAATTGCGATCTTTCCTTTTCTGATTCTGTGCATGTTTTCCTTCTTTTCTGAGCCTCTGGAGTTTGAATATTTCGTTCTCTCCCCATCACACCTAGTATACATTGAAAGGTGCGATGCATACTGGGTTAGCCATTCAGCCAGTATGCATCTCTCCCAGTACACAACTAGGGTGCAATGGGTGCAAGGAGGAAATTTTTTGCACTAATTTTTCATGGAAATTTTGCCTATTTTTTGCCAAATCAGGATCCTAATTCTTCTCTTGTTTGTTTTTAAGAGATTCATCAGAGAAAGATGGTCATTACATGGCGTGAACACGAGCATGAAGAAGAGGACATGGTTGCCTTATATGATCCAGGTATGGTAACTGCGTTGCGGAACTGTGGCTTGCTCAAGTTTTTCCGCATATCTAGCATGAGGCAACAAATCAACTTGTTGCAATATTTCCTCGACGCATGGGATCCTACCAACCAAAGTGTTCCAGATTAGAGGCAAATCCATACCTTTTACTGTTGAGGACATCTACTTTCTGACCGGTTTATCGAGGTGTGGTGCCCCTCTCTCACTATTAGGTTTCGCCCGTGGGGGAGAATCCGTGAGGGATTATATTCGCCGATACTGTAGAGATGGATCTCAGCTGAGCAGGGATGGAAAGATCAGTATTAACGATGTCACTGACCGGTCCTTAAGGACTATCTTATTCACCTTTACTAGATTGGCTGGTAGTGTGGCTCTTCACTTGGCCAACAGGTCCTATATGCAATATGCCTTGAACCAAAGGTATTCAACTAGAGTGATGCAGTACTTTCGGTGATAAAAGAACAACTTACCAAGGTGAAAAATGGAAGACCCCATAACTTTGGTTATGGTTCTATTTTGACTTCTTTTGCCTTGGAGAAGATCCCACTGATGCAGCCACAATACATTTCACTCGGCCTGCCACCACCGATTGAGCCATAGATTTAGAGATGGGTTGACCTTATGGCCAGACATGCTAGTCAAACACATGTTTCATTCTCTGATGCCTTATTTGAGTGGTTCAACCATCAGCAAATGGTTTACACCAAGTATCCATATGCCAAGATGGATTTCTAGGGTGACTTAGATTTGGTGCTGCCGGCTGGCGAGTAGTGGGGTGTCATAGGTAAAAATCTCTAACTATATCTCTGTTTATTGCTTTTATAATGTTCTTGTGCTTTTTAAAAATATTATCAAGACTAATCAAAACTCATGTGTTCGTGTAGATATCGGACCAGTGCAACCAGTAGTGCACCTGAGAGTAGCAGTTGTCGTTCCAACAGGAGAGGTTGTAGGGAGGGATGTCCTTCGTGATCTGGATGTAGCCGATACCCTTCTAGTATTGCAGGATCAGATCGAGGGCCTCACCCTTGGTATCCCATATGTGAGGACCGATGAGTTACCTCTGAGATTACAGTGCCATACCACTGGCATACCGAGCCGATGGACTAGGCTCTTACGCATGATTGCACAGGCGGTGACTTGTTATCACCAACACCATTAGTCTAGGGTGCTTCCTGACATTTTGGAGTTTTTGGGTCATATGACCGATTTTGTCCTAGACACAGAACATTAAGTGAAAAACTATATATAGTTATATGTATTTTTGATTTTCAGAACTTTATTTTGGTTAAGTTATATGATCTTGATGCAAATGTTGATGAAATGCTTTCCTTTTATAAATGTTGCAAATGTCTATCTAACACATAATTTGCTAATGATTCAGTTAATGTGTTTAAGTTTCTGGAAATGTGCTAATATTGAATAGAATCAAACTGTCTTTCCAAAATCTTGACCCTTAGGAACATACGATAGATAGCTTGATTCCAAACGGAATAGATGACTTTAAGCTATATAATGACAAGTTGTGAGTCTAGTCTGATGACAAGTCGGTGTATGCCATGCGCGATGGCATCAGAGAGGAGGTCTATTAACATGCTATACTCAGTGATGTTTTTCATTGACCGACCAATACATACCCCTCTGAAACTCACCAACTCGCCCTTTGGGTCAAAGATGGCCCAGGCTGCAGAAGATAGGTTCCACGTACTATGACCTACTCCTTCGGTGTATCCAATAGATGATTCCAATAAGTTCGTTATCTGCAAAAAATGAAAAAGTGGATTACCTAACCAAAATGATAACTCTTAACAAAAACAAAAATGTAAGAAAAGCATATGAAGAGGTTACTACGCTTAGTCAAGCATAGTAACGCTTAAGGTACAACCCATTTCGGGGTTGCAACAGTGGAATCCCATCATAATCTACTAGCTAGTAGGCCCCTTTTTCTAATACACACGTAACAATGTAGGGACCCATCCACAAAGACTGGAACTTGCTTACTCCCAATTTATCAGATTCCTGATCGTAAAGTAAGACCAGGTTGCCTTCTGAGAAGACACGGGGTTTGAAATTCTTGTCAAGCTGCGCCTTAACTCGTTTCTTATTCACTTCATTAGCTAAGGTGGCATCACGAAAAGTTTCATCAAGTTGGATTAACTCTAAGAAACGAGCCTCTTCCTCCGAAGTTTCGGGGAGAAGGTCGACTGCGAGCTTAAGATATGAAATTTCACACTGAACTCGTGAGAATGCTTCCAGGCAATACACCAGCTTAAAGCGTGTAAATCTGGTCGCATTTCTCACCAATGTTCGGTATGCCCACAAGGCTGAGTACAGGATTAGGTGCTAGGTCCATTTATGGACTCCAATCATCCTTTGCAGCATACGCCTCAGGACTTTGTTGATTGCCTCAACTTACCTGTTAGCTTGCAGATAATACAGAGTAGAGTTGTCGTGGGACAATCCTAATTTGGCAGCCAATTCAGCCATCATGTGATTGTGGAAATGCTATCCATGATCTGTGACTATAGCTTGTGGAACATCGAATATGGAGACTACATGATTGAAAAATAAAAGAGCAGTAGTTTCACTGTTGTTGTTCAATGTAGGCATCGCCTCTGCCCATTTTGCAAAATAGTCAACTGCGACTATGATATACCCATGCCCCCCAGCTAAGGTGGGGTTACATGTCATAAAATCTATGCCCCATTTGGCGAATGGCCCAACAACAACAGAGGTGTGGGTGGTATTCTGGTTTTGTGGTTGAAGATTTGACAAGCATGGCAACTTCTGACTGCGATTATGTAATCTTTGAACATTGTTGGCCAGAAGTAACCTTCTTGTAAAATATTTTGCACCATATCATAGCCAGATAGATGCCCCCCACAGACACTTGAGTGGCAGTCATTTAGGACTTTTTCGGCCTCCTCATGGGTGAGGCACCTTCGCAGAACTATATCGATACCATGACGGTAAAGCGTATCACTGACGATCATGTAGTCTTTTACTTGGTATCAAGTACGTCATTTTTCTGAGCGAGAGGTATTAGGCCTATATGTTTGGCTTTGGAGATAGATGATTATATCTCCATACCATGGATCACTTGACGATATTAGAAACAAAGATTTGTCCACGATTGTTGCTTTGGATGTTGAATTGTTGGACGACGATGGGAAGTCGCATAGTAACTCTACGAAAAATAGAGATTTCTTTGATTTGGATTTTACGAATTCCAGATCAAAATCTTGCAAAATAGCTATCCATTTCGAATATTTGCCCCCAAGCAACTGTCGTGACAAGATGTAATTCATTGGGTTGCAATCTGACAAAACAGTAGTTTTGCAAAAGAGGATATAGTGTCGAAATCTATGTACTGCTTGAACAACTGTGAGAGCCAACTTTTCAACATAGGATTATTTTCTTTCTATATCATTTAAGTTTCTACTTAAATAATAGATAGGATGTTCGATTCCATTGTCTTCTTGAACTAAAACCATTGCGATGGTTTTATCTGCTGCAGCTAGATACAAGTTAAAGTATTTTTGATAGTCAGGAGCATACATTAATGATGCTTTTGTTAGGGATTCCTTTAGAGCATCAAAGGAAGCTTGTGCAACCTGATCCCAGTTGAAGGGCACTTCATTTTTCAATAGACGCCTATAACCTTTAGCAAGTTCGGCATAATTTGGAATGAACCTCCTCAGAAAGTTTGCTTTCCCTTGGAGTTTCTGAATCTGAAGCAAATTTGAAGGTGGAGGCAGATCGATGATTGTCTGAACCTTACATGGGTCAAGACGAATCCCGTCCTTTGAAACTACAAAGCCAAGTAAACAACCAGAATGGACACAAAACACACACTTGTGTGGATTGATTTGTATCTTGTAGTGTTGGCAACGTAGAAATATAGCTCTCAAATGTTTCGAATGATCGGTCCACTTTCGCGAATGAGCCAGAAGATCATCGAGATATGGTTGAACGATGTTCTTGATGTCATGGAAGGAATAATTCATTTCCCTCTGAAAGGTTGCCTCTGTGTTTTTTAAACCAAAAGGTAGCTTGTGGTACGCGAATGTGCCCCACGGACAAATAAATTCAGTGTTTGACTGGTCCTGTGGGTGGATATTTATTTGATTATACCCAAAAAATCCATCCATAAATGAAACTATTTCGCATCCGGTGCATTCAATTATCTAGTCAATGAAGGGTGTAGGGTAGTTATCCTTTGGAAAAGCTTGATTTACATCCCTGTAATCGATGCACACTCTAATTGTTCCTTGCTTTTTGGTCACAGTAACAATATTCGATACCTAATAAGTTAGAGGAACCGGGTAAATGAAACCAACATGTAAAAGTTTTTCAACTTCTTCCTTAATGGCAACGGCTTTCTTTGGGTGCACCTGCCGAAGCCATTGTTCTACTGGTTTGACATCTGGATACATCTTAATTTCGTGTTCAACTATGCTCGAGTCAATGCCTGGCATTTCTTCATATGACCATGCAAAGACATCTCTGAACTCGTGAAAGAGAGTGTAATATACTTCTAGTTCTGATGAAGAACAAGATTTGCTGACATGAATATTCTCTACAACATCTGGTTTGTTCGAGATATTTATGGCGATAGTTTCTTCAATATTGGACAGGTTTCACTTGGAATCCACCGTATTTACAGTATTTGATAGAAAATCAAAAACTGAAGGATGATTAAGGTCATTGGAAGAATCTTCGTTGTAATCTAGAAAATGGGAACGATGGCGGAAATATTCCCATGGTGCCTCTCCTATCATCATTGAATGAGTTATTCCTTTGTCTATAGAATGTACATGTGACCAAGGATCTGAAGAGGTACCATATTCCTTAGACCTATCTACCCAAACACTCAATCATCGTTGCTTTGGGTTTGCCGCCTAGGCCTCTTAATAGAGGATACCATATTGTAGGTTCCCACTGTGGCCACTTCTGCCAGATTGTTTGGAGGCAGTAGGGAAAAAGTACCCATCAATGTAGGGTCCTTTAGCAAACCTACTCTGATATTTTGAAGCGATTGAGAGCTTCTGTGGATCATCGGAATGCTTCTCATAACTTGTGAACTGTTGGGGAGAAAGGTTTGTTGGTCAACGATTGTAATCCTTCCTTGAAAAGGAAATGCAATCTTTCTTAAATATGTTGACACAACAACAACCATAACATAAATCCAGGGCCTTCTGAGTAGGATGTTGTAATCAATGTTTCCATCGATAACTTCAACATCAATTTCTATTGTTTTTCCCCCCAATTCAACTTGAAAGTTACTTAAAATCTCGTACGGGGTGTATGTCCATCCATCAAATGCTTTTAGTGTCGTTGACGATTGCGACAAGGGTGGTGATCCTAAAGTTTTCCAGCAACTCATTAACATAATGTAGGTAGATGCCCGCTCATCAATAATTGTTTGATGAATAGTTTTGCTGAGGGCTTTCACTTGAATGAGGAAAGCGAGTTGAGCTGGTAACTAAGGTTCATATCCTTTATGATTAAAGGCCACGACATTGGAATCCATTGGGTCAATCCTACCTATTGCTGATAATAGAGCCTGCTTTTGGGAGGGGAAATTTTGCAGTACCTCAAGTGTCGACATAGCGGACGGCGATTGGGCCAGGTCCTCTACTATATTATAATTCTGTGCTGCTCTGGCACGAGGATTAAATTTCGATTTATGTACTACTCCCTTTGGCAGCTTTATCATTAGCTTAGGAATGATGGGTGGTACAACTTCAGTCGAAGTTGTCACCGAACTACTAGGTTGATCAGTAAACTTGTTGCTCGACAGTTGTGTATTCCCGTAATCTTTATTCCTTTTCGATATTAAAGCATCATTTTGGTGTTTCGAAATGGACAACATAAGCACTTGGGATGGGGAATCATTGTCGCTAGCAACCAGATTGGTTTTTTGGTTTGGAAATGGATAAGTTAATATTGCTGAGGTTTTTGAGTTTCTGAAGAACTTCTTAATCTCAACTTTATGTGGACAATCTTTCGTCCAATGATCCTCATCGCATATAAAGCATGGATGACCGGGTTTCTTTTGCCCATAAGGGTTTGCAGAAGATTTTTCAGGAGACGCATCATCCTATTTCTTCTTTTTTCTTTTCCCTTTCTTCTTGCCCCCTAGTTGCTTCGGTTCTTTTCACTTGTTGGTCGACACGTTATTAACCTTCGAGGCGAGAAGTTCTTCATTTGCATTTTGACTGGAAACCATGTGGGCTTTCTTAGATGTAGCCTTTGTGGTTTTCATGCTTGTCGTACCTATCACGCCATCACTGACATGAGAGTCTTTGTTTGATTTAGGAGGAGGAACAGAAAACTCTAGTCTAGGAGCGTAAGGTATTTTTTCATAGAGCGTG
This sequence comes from Pinus taeda, assembly GCA_000404065.3. NCBI lineage: Eukaryota > Viridiplantae > Streptophyta > Pinopsida > Pinales > Pinaceae > Pinus > Pinus taeda. The sequence goes on along the minus strand of APFE031190504.1, from coordinate 15,043 downwards.
CTAGACTAAGTATAGATCAAGTCTAGATATTGTGCACGAGCGATGACTTTCTCTTCAGTGACAACCCCCCGTTTAGCCACATCTTCTGTAATAGAAGGTAACAATGACTTAATAAACCATTCGGCTAGAAACTGATCAGGAACATATGTTTTCACCATTTGATGACGACACTGCCACTCATGAATATGGTCAGATATGTGAGTGATTGTCATCTGCTTAAAATTGGTAAGAAGCTTCATCCCTATTTCATACCTTATGGGTAACTGAAAATGGGTTAAAAAGGTGGTGGCAAGGGCACTGAATTTATCAAATGAAGCTCTAGGTAATTCAATGTACCATTTTGTTGTCAGACAAGTTAACGTTTTCTTAAAAAGGTGAAGCCTAATCAAATCATCATTGAGAGTGTTGGACGAACGCCACAGATGAAAGGTCATCACATGATTCGACGGATCTTCACCTGGATTTCCATTGAATTTAGGAATATCTGACAGAAGTTTATGAGGAATTGCTGGCCACCAAGGGGCATAAGCAATTGGATCATTTGTTAGCCGATTCAGATCTGGTAATTTTAAAGTTGCTACAAAGGGCAACTGTTGATTCAGGTTTGGTGAAGCATACCCAGGATAAGATGGGATCCCTTGAGCAGTGGGTATTTGCATACCAGTATAATGTATCTGATGTTGATAACTTTGATAAGGTTGATGGGCATAACCATTATGTGATTGATAGTGACCGTTTTGAATATATGGTTGCCCATTACCTCCAAAGCCTTGTTGCTCAAGTCCTCGGTAAGATTGTTGGAATTGCGGTTGTTGATATTGTACCAGCCATAGTTGTGAAGCCATTTGCTGTTGTCCAATACTGGTTGTCTGACCAAGATGAGGGGTAATAGTACTCGTTTGAGCCTGAGTCACTCCAGTTAAGGAGCCACTAATTGGCGATTGTGGTTGAGGCTGTTCTATTATGACCTGAGAAACTTGAGGTTGGCATACAATAGGCAATGATTGTACTTGCAACACCATCACAATAGCTAGTGTAGTAGGGATATTCGACACAGGTAGACTTGGTTTCATTGAATATACAACTCTTGGCTATTGAGGTAGTTTTGGAACCCAACCATTAGATGTGATTCCAGCTTGACCCGAATTCTTTTGTGAACTCTCATATGGTTGTTCTCCCAGAGGGAACAACAAAATGACATACTGCCCCCCATATGGCAGTAATCCAGTGCTCAAAGGAAAGATTGGCATTTGGAGGCTAGACATCCCAAATTAATACTGTTGCAAAGGATCAATTTGCTGAGACTCAACATAAGAAATTCCAGATATTATTTCAGACGAAAAAATGGGAACAGACCATACTGTCGAAACAGTCCCTGGGTGGACTTCCTCTAGCAGTTGAGAGCTAGTTGGGACAGCTGGTATACCAGCAAACATTGTCGGAGTGATAGTAGCAGGTTCTGCTGCTGCTGTATTGGATGACACAGTCCTAGATGTCGATGGTTGTCCGGACATATCGAGTCTATCCAAAAGACTTCCTAGCGATTCTACAAAAACTTGCAATGAAGGGAGACTATCTTCTGAAGTAGAAGGAAATAGGTGGATCCCAGTTCCAAAATGTAATGGAATACTAGATGGAAGATCCTTCGTAATTTTCTTCTATAGAAATCAGTCCAGGCAGAAGAGGTAGACTGTCAGGTCCGTAAAATATTTCTGGTGCCGAAGAAGGTATAGACTTGTTGTGGCCACCAACAACCCCCCTCCTTATGAAGCAAAAAACACATTTGTGCAGGTTTAACCGAATGTTATAGTCCCTGTAGGACAGAAAAATATATCGAAGATGGTCTGGTTGCTCTTGATGCTTACAAGAATGAGCGGGAAGGTCATCCAAGTAAGGCTTGACAATGTTGCAAATGTCATGAAATGCATACGACATTACCTGTTGAAATGTGGCTCCAACTTTTTTTAGGCCGAAAGGGAGCTTCTTGTACACGAACGTACCCCACAGATAGGTAAAGGTTGTCTTTTCTTAATTGGCCAATGCGATGTTAATCTGGTTATAACCAGAAAAAACTGTCCATAAAGGAAAATATCTCGTTCCCAGCACATTCATCAATTATTTGATCAATGAAGAGAGTAGGATAATTGTCTTTAGGACAGGCACGATTAAGATCTTGATAATCCACGCAAACGCGGATCGTGCCCTCTTTTTTAGTAACCGCGACAATATTGGACACCCATCCTGTAAGGGGGATGGGATAGATGAACCCATCTTGGATAACCTTTTCAACTTCACCCTTAATAGTGGCAGTCTTCCTAGGGTGCACTGGACGAAGTCGTTGGTGAACAGTCTTTGTGTGCGGATACGTTGGTATTTCGTGCACCACAATGCTAGGATCAATTCCAGGCATTTCGTTGTAGAACCACGCAAACACATCATGGATTTCCTAAAATAGACGAGTATACGTATTGATCTTATCTAGAGAACAAGATACCCCAACATGGACGTGTTCAACGATACCGGGTTTTGATAGAGATGTCAATTGACATCGTTTGGGTAATATTACCCAGATTTCCTTCTAACCATACTTCATGAGTAATAATTGGTGGCGAAAAAGGTAAAGAGGACTTTTCAAAAATGGTAGACATGACCACCGAGCGAGGCAAGAACGAGGAGCAATGATGAGTATGAATCCAAGGTAGTTCCTTAAGAGACATGACTTCCACGATACCTTGATCAGTAAGGAAGGTCTTGGCTAAGGGATCAGGCGATTCCAAAGTGCCAAGCCACGGGGATTGAGAGTATGAATCGAAATATTTCTTTGACATATGAGAATCATAGGATGCAAAGTTCGAAGCCAAAACAATTTCCACGTAATTGACTTCGGCAGGACTAAATGGCATAACATCGCCCCAGATATCAACAAGATCCAGTGCAGGTATGACCCAAGGATTAGACTTGACGGAGATCATGTTGATAGAGGCAACATGAGGAAGTGGAAGTGAAACAATGCCCATTAAGGTAGAATATTTGAAGAGACTTTCCCCCACACTCTCATAGGGAGCACCAGTGTGCTTGATGAACAGAATGTTTCCATCTGAGGAGGAAGAGGCAAAGAAAGATAGTTGGTCAATAGTGACAATCTTCCCTTGATGGGGAAACTGAATCATGAAAAATAAAGAGGAGGCCATGGCATGCATGGCATGATTCCAACTTCGGCCAAGTAGAATATTATAATTGAGATTGGCATCAATAATTTCTACTTCGACTTGCACTGCCTTGCCTTCCAGGGTGATGGCAAGGTTAGGTAAGACACCAAAGGGTCGCGAATCATGCCCATCAAAAGATTCCAAAGTGTTCATATATTGGTTCATTGTAGGAGAACCAACAACCTTCCAACATGTGGTCGAAATGATGCAGGTGGAAGCACCTTCATCGATGACAATTTGGTGGATGGTCTTCTCATTGATGATTACCTAAATAAGAAAGGAAATCTGATGAGGGAGTCATGAAACATGGTTCCCTATATCAAAACATATCAAATTGGAATCGGTGGGATCAATGCCCCCGATAGCTGACAACAAAGATTTATGCTGTGATGGGCAGCTTTGGAGTACATCGAGAGCCAACATGGCTGACGGTCCCTAAGCCAAATACTCAAAAATATTGTAGTGTTGAGCAACTCGAGCATTGGGATTATATGAGGATTTCCATAGTACACCTCAAGAGCGTGGCTGCGTAGCAGAATCAGGGTTAGGGTGCTCAATATGCAAAGGGCCAGAACTCGGGGTAGAAGAAGAAGGTGCAGCTTCTTTCTCTTTCCCAGTTGTTGAAGCAAGAGTTTAATAGCCTTTCGATCTAGTAGCCACATTAATGGGCGTACTCATCAGGAAAACTTGAGATCCAAAGGAAGCAGATTGGGTTTGGTCTACCATTTGGGTCTGCTGAGATGGAAATGGCTCTTTGAGGATAGCAGGGGTCCCTTTGAGCAGGTGACCAACTTTGAATCATCGGGGACGATTTGGAAGGACCCTAATTCGAGGCATCGACTTTAGCTTTTCCTTTGCCTTTCTTCTTTCCTTTTGAGGATTTGTCCGCTACAGTAGACTGGACAACATCAACCTCTGAGGTTTTACTAGGGCCAAGTGGATTCTGGGATGAATTATTAGGGATAGCATTTGAGACCTACTTCTGTTTGGAAGAAGTTTTAGGAGAGGTCTGAGATACTGAACCAATAACTCCATCAACGAGAGGAACAGCTGGTGACTTTGATGCTGCAGGATCAAATTATGGTCGTGGAGCATTGGGTAATAACTCATACAAAGTGCCAGATTGAGAGTAAACTAGATCCAAGTATTGGGCATGAGTGATGGCCTACTCTTCAGTGACACATCCACCAATAGATATATGATGAGCAATTGGGGCCACGAATGATTTGGTAAACCATTTAGTGAGCAATTGATCAACAATCTCAAATTTGATCAGGAAACTCCTATGTCTCCATTCACGGATGTGATAAGAGATGTGTGTCGCAGCAACTTGCTTAAGCAATGTGAGCAGATAGGTGTCAGTTTCATAGCGAACCGGTAGATAAAAATGCATGAGGAAATCCATGCTAAAGAGTTAAAGTCATGGTAAGTACTTTGAGGTAGCTCGATGTACCACTTTGTTGCAACACCCATGAGGGTTCATTGGAAAAGACAAAGATGAATGGAATCGTCCACGTACGAGTTCGACAAGCACCAGAGGTGATATGTCATCACATGGGCCTGAGGATCTTCTTTCACTCTCCCATCAAACTTTGGGCAATCACTTGATATCTTGGATGGCACCAGAGGCCAATACGGTGAATGAAGGATCAGATCATTCGTAAGGTGAGATACATCTATCAACTCGAGTGTCAAGAAAGGAAATTGGATGTTAAAAAGCATGGGAGATTGATAAGCGAGCCCATAGAGAGGAGCCCATCCCTGCTAGTAAGGATTTTGGCCCCACACAGGGGGATTTTCGCCATATGGCATCTGAGGCTACCCCCATTATGGATTACCTTAACCATAGGGAGGATTCTAACCTTGAATACCTTGGAACTATCCAGCCATAGGTTGCTAATAGGAAACATAGGGGTTAAAAGGTTGTTGAGCCTATTGACCTTGGACATATGGATATGGGACCTTTTTTCCTTGAACATATGGCTGATGAACCAGTTTTCCCTGAACAAGAGGGTTTTGGACCTGCAGTCCTTAGGCATAAGGTTGATACACTTGTTACCCTTGGACATAGGGATTTTTACCTAATTCCCTTGGCCAGTAGGATTCTGAACTTGTTGACCTAGGACATGAGGATTTTGAGCTTACTGTTGGAGGACTTGACCCTGACCCTACCCCTACAAGGGTTGACTTGTTGATATGTATACAAGGGTTGTTGCTGCCCTGGTTGGTTTTGCTATTGTAAGGGTCAACCTTGCGATTGTAAGATTTGTCCCTAGGGCTGCAGAGGTTGGCCCTGCGAGGACATGGGTTGAGAGTTGTGCGGAGCATATTGCATCTGCTATTGTGCAATTTGCTGCAAGTGTTGCAAGCGTTGACCTTGCGGTTGTTGCAGTTGACCTTACTACGAGATCATTTTCCCTTACTGTTGCACGAAGAGCTCTTGCTGTTACAAAGGTTTCCCTTGCAGTAACAAAGGCTACCCTTGTTGTAGAGGTTGTCCTTGCTATTGCAAGGGTACTTGAATAGTGCCCCATAAATTACTAAACTAAATCTGGCCATAGCCAGACTGGATGTACTGCAAAGATTAGAGGGTGTAAGGTTGATTAACCATTCCTTGAGAACCATATGGAATGCAAGGATTTTTGTATTGGACCTGAGCCCCATAGGGCTACTGATACTGAACATTGCTCGATCCATATGGACCAACGAGATTCTGAACCTGTTAGTACTAGACATTTCTTGATCCAGTAGGTTCAGTAAGGTTATGAATAATACCAGAAGAAGGTTGTTGTATACCAAGCATCTGAGCATGTCATCCACTCACATTAGTGGCACCTGACACCATAGAAACATTTAGTTCTGCCCCCCATGTGATGGCATAGCCTAGCCACTAACTAGAGGGACGAAGGAACTAACAAAGACATGCTTTGAAACTGTCAGTTGTGCCTGACAGGTAACTGGGATTGACGATACAAGGGTATTCAGAATGGTGGGTTACATCAGGACTAAAGTAATAGCCTATTGGGAAGCTGTACTTGTAACAAACGGACCTAAAGTAGGCATGGCGCTTGATGCCCAAATAGGGTTATGGTAAAGTGATGAGGCACTAGGTGTACCTGAAACCAATTGCGCCAAAGACACATAGTTGGGTGGAAATCTGGCGGGAATACCCCCTAAAAAGGGGAAACCATCAGGAGGAAACTACAATTCTTCCCCCTCAACAATGTGTGGAGTAGAAACTTTGGACTCATCTTGAGATGTGACTAGAGCATCACCTTTGATTTCCATGTCTAAAAACAAATGTCGATGAATGGCTGAATGAGTACGAGGGGATAGTTCCAAAGGAATACCCGGTTGGTCGTACAAACTGTAAGGAAAATGCAGTGATATCACAATAGGGTCAAATATAGGGTTCGGAGGGTAGATAACCAGTCCAAGCTAACCATCAGTGGTCGGCGAGTTCTCTGGAGTTTGAACGGGATTGTCCAGAGAGTCCAGACCAAGATCAGAAAATGACCTAGTATCGAAAGTAGGAGGAGGATTAGATGACAAAGGTTGAATGCTCGGAACAATTGCAAGTTAAACATCTTGGTCCTCGAGTGACTCTAGTAACTCAAGAAATGGATCCTCAGATAATCTTTCAAATAAAGGAGAGGAAGAGGAATTGGGTGAGCCAGATGGTTAAGCCAAGATGACCTTGGCTTAGTTGACAGAACTAATGAGCCTCATCAGTAGGTAATTATATGGGCCTTAGTTCACCTCCTAGCTTAGTCAAACCAACTATTCTCACAACTTATTGCATACTTTTGATTATATTTTGTTTATGAGATGAGTTAGAGTTGGATATTTTGCTTTGTGGTCTAATTTGCATTTAATGCAGGATTAAAGGATACAATCAAGGAATTTTTGCAAACACCTTGGTCAAAACTCGAATGGGATGAGAGAGAGGAATTATAGGAGGTAAATCCTCCTCATTTACTACCCTCCATTCGAATATTCCTCCATCAGCTCGAAGTGAAAACAGCCAAATCATGAGTACTAGAAGGCAGCCGAGCAAGTGAAAGTCAAAGAACCATTTTATCTCGAGTTTGGGAGCCAAACCTCCCTAATTTTAAGGAAGTCATTGGAGACTTTAGACGTATAATTAAAGAGGCCTAGGATCTCAATAGGATTCAAATTTTATTTTTGTAAAATTTTACTCTATTTTTGAGCTGAAAGACTTGTGATAGGTTTTTATGTAATCCATGGTTTTGATAATAAGAATGAGTTTCGTTTCCAGCCAGTAGTGATTTAACTCAGAGGGCTGAAGCTCTTGGGTTAGGGACCAACCCTAGCATCTAAGGCTCCTCTTTATTATACATGTATGTTGGCATAGATTCATGGTTTAATCATTCATTTGCTTAAGTAACTGCATTTCCATTACAGTAGTGTAACGCATAGATTCATGGTTTAATCGTTCATTTGATTAAGTAGATGCATTTCCATTATAGCAGTGTATCGGAGATTTGTTGTGTTTTAGTTTGCTTCCATTTTTTATTTCTTTCGATTAGCAGATTAGCAAGGAGAAAAATATCACCATAAGGTTGTCAGCAGGTGTCTCGACCTCACCTCCTTCCTCTGGGACCATGACTTGAGGAAGAGACCCTTCAACAACCCCAAAAACACAGATTTCTATTTCTTGCATGAGCTTTGGGAGTTTTTCGTCTTGATTCAATGCTTGGATCATTTTATCGTCATATTTTTCCATCACTCTCTTTCTGTAATAAGATCTCGCTCATATTCTCATTTCCTTCAGCACTTTTTCCATGCATAATATATGTGGAAGCTAATAAATCACGTCTTAATCACATTATTCCCATAGATTTCATTACCATTTGATCCACAACAAACTTGTCTAATCACCATAAACCGTGTACATATTCATTTCAATGTTTGACTTTAGATGCTCCGAGTCTCCACTGTCGATCTGCCTCGCATGATCCAACTTCTATCGTGTCACTCGGTCGCTAACTAGCTTGGTCGATCTCCATCGTTGATCAATCATGCATGATCCAACGGCTATCATGCAATCTCGTGTGAATTCTTGCATGACTGATATCCACCTGAGAGCACGCGAGAAAATTGGTTTTCTTATGCTACGTGTCACTCACTTAGGCTAACCGCGTAAAATTTAGGAATTCTGCTTACAGCTTTGAGGGTGCACAATAAACTTCTTACCACCTACGAAAACCCACTCCATCATTCCACACATTTTCCACCCTTCTATTGACACATGACTTGATGTGATCCATCTGTCTATTGAATTCATCTCCCGCGATAAGATCTCCACCATTCATATCCCGTTAATCTTATTTGTCCATCTATTCACTTAATCCTCAGTGATAATATCTCCACCATTCATTTTTCGTTAATCATGTTCATCCATTTATTCACTTAATCCCCTGTGATAAGATCTCTACTGCTCATCTTTCGTTAGTCCTATTCATCCATATATTCACTTAATCTCCTGCGATACGATCTTCATCGCTCGTATTCCATTTATATTGTTCATTGATCCGACTGATCCAATGGTCCCCATGCACTACTACTTCATTATGTCTCCCTTCCACTGATTTCGATCTTCGATTGCTCTTCCGCTTGACTCCTTCCTGAACTTTGTTCTGTGTATTCTTTAAACGCTGCCACTCCTGAGCTTAGATTTGGTTATTCAATCAAACTCCAACATTGTCTGATCATCACAATACTCCTTCTAGCCATCCTCAACCACCTTCCATCCACCTGTCATGTATACAAGAACAATTAAATTGCATGCTTTATTTTACCAAAAAAACTGAAAACAGACTTAGTTTAGCTTCCTTTCTTACACATTAGTTTGGTTTGGTGCTCTTTACTTCCATAACTTAGATAGAAGCATTAGGTTAGTGTTGATTTAACAATTCTGTTTAGCATAGTTGTTTAATGGTTAATTAGGATATGGTGTGATTTAGCATTACATGTTTTCTTCATTACTGCAGTAGAGTAGCTCTCTTAGAATAGATTTGCTCTTCTTCCATCAAAGAATCAAGCTTCTTCTGACTCTATAGAAGTCTAGCTTGGAACCCCTGGGGTCTCTCGCCAGATGAACAGGGACAACAGGTAGGACCTTCACTTCTACTTGTGCATATAGCACTGTCACCTCCAAGTTTGTATGAACATGGAGATGATAAGTAAAGCTGGTAGCCCAAGAGTTGCAGCATCCTTGTTGCAATACTGGCGTTCATCACTTTTTGGCGCCGTTGCCGAGGAGGTGTCTGAGTAGAATGTGGTTATTGCTTTCTTTTCTTCTATTTCTAGTCTTCAATTTTATGCCATTAGTTTATTTCTACAAAAGTAATATAGTAGCTTCCTTTCTTTCAGATGTCATTATTTGCTTTCCTTTCCTAGTTGATTCATTTCTTTTTACTTTTTGCCAAAAAAAAAAAATCATTAGGCATATTTAATTTGAAATGTAGAAAATTGCATTGCATTATAGTTCTCATTCAATCATAAAAACAAAAAGGCATCCAACACCAACCCACCCCCCCCTTTGATCACAGGGTGCAGTAAGATCCACATCACCATTCACTTTTGCATGTAGAAGAATAACATGGCAAAGAATGTAAAAGAAATGGATGGAGATGATGACAATGAGGAAGATCCTCTTGGATTTCCCATTCAAGATACTGATGGAAGTGTGCACATGAAGAACATCCCTCAATATTTTCTTCCAAAATTTCATGGTCTAGGTCAGAGAATCCAGAAACCTTTCTCTTTGAATTTGAGATTGTTTGTAGATCTTATGGTTACTTACTAAAAAATCAAAAATTGAGATTGTTTCTAGAAACATTGAAGGATAGAGCTCTTAAATGGTTCATGAGTCTAGGGACTAATTCAATAAGGTCATGGAATGATATGCAAATGATATTCCTAGAAAAACAGAAAGATCATGCTCTTAAAGAAGAAATATTTAGAATGAATCAAAGAGAAGATGAGAGCCTTTAGGATCTAATAGAGAGGTTAATGTATAGTGTTAAGAGGGAAAAGCTACACCATTTAGGATCCAACACACTAATATCCCTCTTACTTAGAACAATTAGGGATGAATGGATTGATCTCCTTAGTATCATGAGTAGAGGTAATGTATACCTATAATCATTTGAGGAAATTTGTGAAACATGAAAACACATATCAAGAGAAAAAGAAAGAGTAGGTAAATCAACATCAAGATCGGTAAGTCAAGCTAAACTTGGAAATTTGTTTGATGATTTTAAAACAAAAATTCTTATCAATCTAACAAAACAAGTGGAAATGTTAAGAATGTTGTTGGGTTGTGTTATATTCTTTCCACGTAGTTAATAGGGGGTTTGAAGAGCACCCGTAACCCCACTTTATGGGGTCTGGGGCAGCGCCGCGAAAAATTTTGGTTTTGGACGCTATGTTAGGTTGGGCGGACCCACCTATGGTTTTGTGCATGATTTTCGCACATGTTTTTTGGACGCGATGGTTTTTGGTCCATGGTATTGGATGC